>OW121744.1:20910110-20980110 GCA_933228675.1 Stomorhina lunata
CGACCATACCTTATAAAATCTTCGGTAATGATTTTAATAAATACATTTTTTTTGTAGAAAATTTTTCGATAATTAAAATTGTCTATAGAAAATTTTTCTACAACTTAAATTTTTTATTACATATTTTTCGATAACTTAAAACTTTTTATAAAAATATTTTTGGTATCTAAAATTTTCTTTAGAAAATTTTTCGATAACTTAAATTTTCTATGTAAAAAATTCGGATAACTAAAATTTTTTATGGAACATTTTTACATATATAAAATTTTCTATAGCAATTTTTTATAACTTAGTTTTTCTTTAGAAAATTTGTGTACTACTGAATTTTTTATAGCAAATTTCTATATTTTGATTTTGCTACGAAAAATTTAATAAGACTTTTAGAAGATTTTTAGTTCCAAAAATGTTTTTCCATAGAAAATTTTTCGTTCTTCCAAAATTTTTTATAAAAAATTTTTCGTCTTTTCAAAATTTTCGTTTTTTTTTAATTTTCTTTAAAAAATTTTTCGTTCTTTAAAAATTTTCTGTAGAATTTTTTCGTTTTTCAAAAATTTTCTCTAGAAAATTTTTCGTTCTTTAAAAATTTTCTATAGAAAATTTTTCGTTCTTTAAAAATTTTCTTTAGAAAATTTTTCGTTCTTTAAAAATTTTCTTTAGAAAATTTTTCGTTATTAAAAATTTCCTATAGATTTTTCGTTCTTCAAAAATTTTTTATAGAAAATTTTTCGTTCTTCAAAAATTTTTTATAGAAAATTTTTCGTTCTTCAAAAATTTTTTAAAGAAAATTTTTCGTTTTTAAAAATTGTTTATAGAAATTTTTTTGTTGTTCAATAACTTTCTATAAAAAATTTGTTTGTTCTTCAAAATTTTTTATAGAAAATTTTTCATTATTAAAAAATTTTCTATTAAAAATTTTTCTTTCTTTAAAAAATTTCTCTAGACAATTTTTTGTTCTTTAAAATTTTCTCTACAAAATTTTTCTTAAGAAAATTTTTCGTTTTTCAAAAATTTTCTTTAGGAAATTTTTCATTCTTCAAAAATTTTTATTTAGAAAATTTTTCGTTCTTCAAAAATTTTCTATAGAAAATTTTTTGTTCTTCAAAAATTTTCTGTAGAAAATTTTTCGTTCTTCAAAAATTTTCTATAGAAAATTTTTCGTTCTTCAAAAATTTTCTATAGAAAATTTTTCGTTCTTCAAAAATTTTCTATAGAAAATTTTTCGTTCTTCAAAAATTTTCTATAGAAAATTTTTCGTTCTTCAAAAATTTTCTATAGAAAATTTTTCGTTCTTCAAAAATTTTCTATAGAAAATTTTTCGTTCTTCAAAAATTTTCTATAGAAAATTTTTCGTTCTTCAAAAATTTTCTATAGAAAATTTTTCGTTCTTCAAAAATTTTCTATAGAAAATTTTTCGTTCTTCAAAAATTTTCTATAGAAAATTTTTCGTTCTTTAAAAATTTTCTATAGAAAATTTTTCGTTCTTCAAAAATTTTCTATAGAAAATTTTTCGTTCTTCAAAAATTTTCTATAGAAAATTTTGCGTTCTTTGAAAATTTTCTATAGAAAATTTTGCGTTCTTTGAAAGTTTTCTATAGAAAATTTTGCGTTCTTTGAAAATTTTCTATAGAAAATTTTTCGTTCTTTGAAAATTTTCTATAGAAAATTTTTCGTTCTTTGAAAATTTTCTATAGAAAATTTTTCGATCTTCAAAAATTTTCTATAGAAAATTTTTTGTTCTTCAAAAATTTTCTATAGAAAATTTTTTGTTCTTCAAAAATTTTCTATAGAAAATTTTTTGTTCTTCAAAAATTTTCTATAGAAAATTTTTTGTTCTTCAAAAATTTTCTATAGAAAATTTTTTGTTCTTTAAAAATTTTCTATAGAAAATTTTTTGTTCTTTAAAAATTTTCTATAGAAAATTTTTCGTTCTTTAAAAATTTTCTTTAGAAAATTTTTCGTTCTTTAAAAATTTTCTTTAGAAAATTTTTCGTTCTTTAAAAATTTTCTTTAGAAAAATGTTCGTTCTTAAAAATTTTTCGTTCTTTGTTCTTAAAAAATTTTCTATAGAAAATTTTTCGTTCCTTAAAATTTTTCTATAGAAAATTTTTCGTATAGAAAATTCTTTGTTCTTCAAAAATTTTCGATAGAACATTTTTGAAGAACGAAATATTTTTATTAAAGAACGAAAAATTTTCTAGAAAATTTAAAATATCGATAAATTTTCTTTAGAAAGTTTAATTTATCGACAAATTTTCTATTGCAAATTTTTCTTTCTTAAAAATTTTTCTATAGAAAATTTTTCATTTTTAAAAATCTTTCTTTTTTAGACATTTTTCTGAAAAAAATTTTTCTTTCTTAAAAATTTTTTTATAGAAAATTTTTCGTTATAAAAAATTTTTCTATAGAAAATCTTTTTTCTTAAAAATTTCTCTATAAAAATTTTTCGTTCTTTAAAAATTTTCTACAGAAAATTTTTCGTTCTTAAAAATTTTTCAATACAAAATTTTTTGTTCTTAAAAGTTTGTCTATATAAAATTTTTCTATAAAATTTTTTTTTGTTGAAAATTTTTAGTTCCTAAAAATTTTTTTTGTTGAAAATTTTTAGTTCCTAAAAATTTTTCTATAGAAAATTTTTTGTTCTTAAAAATGTTTTTATAGAAAACTTTTGGTTCTCAAAATTTTATATTCTTATAAAATTTTCTTGGAAATTTTTTGTTTATTTTTTTCTGAATTTTATCCCACTGTTCTTGTTCCCAGTATTAAACAAAAATATTTCGAATACACAATTTTAAAACTTTTTAGTTTTTTTTATATATTTTATTTATTAATTTTAAAGATTTCTTATTAACTGTTTGTTTTCTTAAGTATGTCTGGCTCTACGTCTATCCGTTCGTCCGTCTTCTTTGTGTAATTATTATTTTCTTTTGACATGTTTTGCCAATAATTTCTATTGGTTGTAGGAATCATTTCAACTAAAATTCAAAAAAATATCTAAACAAATTTTGAACAATAGAAAAAAAAGAAACAAATGTTCTTTTTTTTTGCACAAACTCCACATTAGTAAAGAACGGCTAAAAAAAATCTCTACAAAAAAAAGTTTTGAAAAAAATAACAAAATATTTAATTTTATTTGTCATCATCGCAATGCATTAGATGTTGAGATTGGATCAAGACAAACCCAGACGCCGCATAAAACTTAATAGAATAACTTACAAACCGATCAGTTGTTAACATTTCACTAGAGACGTAGGTAGTGTCGTTCCAAAAAAAAAAAAAAAAGAAAAAAAACTAGAAAAAAATAGAATTCATTCTAAACAAATAAATATTTTTCAAAACGATTTGAACAAATTAATTCAAAAAAGCTAAAGCAGAATATTAAAGTAACAAGTAAAGGTGTAAACATTATTTTTGGAAAATTTCAATTAATTTTCAATTTTTATTATTCTTTTAATTAAATAAATTATGTTAAGCTGTCACAAGTTATTGGTGAGTGAGATCATAAACGATTTTTAACTGAATTATTAATTACATAAAATACCATGTTAATAAGTAATTGATTAATTATTTCAAAAAATAATTGAATATATATTTTATTGAATTTTAAATTAAACTGATTAAATTTATGATTCATTTCTTTTTCTTTAGTTTTTGCTGATGGCTGGGATTTTGCTGGCAAATTGTCAGTCATGGGCAAAACCAGTAGCTGAAGCCTCTGCTGAACCTTCAGATGCAGCAAAATTACTTTTAATTACCGATGATGTTATACCAGACAACATAGAAAAAGATACCAAAAAAGTGATACGTGTTAATCCCCAAGACTTGCCACCCATCGAGGAAGGTCCTAATGCCCCAAACGAGGACTCTTCTCTGTACAACATAGAAACCATCAAACCTTACGTTGGCAAAAGAAAATACTCCAATATTCAACGTTCAAAGCCCGGTACTGCCGCAGCTGAGCCACGAATGCCTCTTAGCGATACTCCCATTATTACAGGCATTTCATTGTTGGACACCCCCGAAAAGACCCTGAAACCTAAACATGATCCCAAAAAGAAAAATCTTCACTTTCTCTATAATCAAAATGATTTGGCCGGTAATTTACTGTCCAAGAGCATGCGGGTACATGTGGCTCCTGGTGCTTATCCTGTCTATTATGTGGTCTCCAAAACAAATGGTCGTTTTGGCAAATATCCCTTGAAGAGTTTTGATAGCCCTCAGGCCTTTATGAAATATTTAAGGAAAAACAAACTGGAGGATCTACCTGCTCTAGAGACTTATGAGCAAGAAACTCAAGAAGATGATAAAGTTTAGAGATTTTTAAAAAATATTAAATCTAAGAAAAGTATTGTGTATATTATTTTAAAATAGTATTAAGTATTTATTGTAAATTAGTTAGTTATAATTAAATACATAGACATTTTTTTATAAAAATCTAAGTAAAAAAAAAAAATTATTAAAATTCAGAACTAAATTGACGACGCTTTCTACGAAAAACCTGTAAGAAATTGTTTTAGTCGGTTAAGACCGACTATTTAATAACATTTGTCACTCAGGTCACATGTGGACTAAAGTTGTCTCTAAATCGAAAAATATGAAATTTTTTCAAAATTGACTATTTATGGGAAATTTTTCGAAAATATACTTTTTATAGAAAATTTTTGATTTTTATAAGAAATTTTTCAAAAATTTACTTTAAAAGGAAAATTTTCGAAAATTTTTCGAAAATTGACTATTTATAGGAAATTTTTCGAAAATTGACTATTTATAGGAAATTTTTCTAAAATTGACTATTTATAGGAAATTTTTCGAAAATTTACTTTTTATAGGAAATTTTTCGAAAAGTGACTTTTTATAGGAATTTTTTCGAAAATTGACTTTTTATAGGAAATTTTCCGAAAATTTACTTTTTATAGGAAATTTTTCGAAAATTGACTTTTTATAGGAAATTTTTCGAAAATTGGCTTTTTATAGGAAATTTTTCGAAAATTGACTTTTTATAGGAACTTTTTCGAAAATTGACTTTTTATAGAAAATTTTTCTTGAATTGACTTTTTATAGGAAATTTTTCGAAAATTGACTTTTTATAGGAAATTTTTTGAAAATTGACTTTTTATAGAAAATTTTTCGAAAATTGACTTTTTATAGGAAATTTTTCGCAAATTGACTTTTTATAGGAAATTTTTCGAAAATTGACTTTTTATAGGAAATTTTTCGAAAATTGACTTTTTATATTTATTTTTTCAAAATTGACTATTTATGGGAAATTTTTCGAAAATTTACTATTTATTTTATTGACTTTTTATCGGAAAATTTTCGAAAATTGACTTTTTATAGAACATTTTTGTTTTTTATAAGAAATTTTTCAAAAATTTACTTTAAAAGGAAAATTTTTGAAAATTTATTATTTTTGGAAATTTTTCGAAATTTGATTTTTTTTATGGGAAATTTTTCAAAAATTCATTATTTATAGGAAATTTTTCAAAAATTGACTTTTTATAGGAAATTTTTCGAAAATTGACTTTTTATAGGAAATTTTTCGAAAATTGACTTTTTATATGAAATTTTTCGAAAATTGACTTTTTATAGGAAATTTTTCGAAAATTGACTTTTTATAGGAAATTTTTCGACAAGTGACTTTTTATAGGAAATTTTTCAAAAATTGACTTTTTAAGGAAATTTTTCGAAAATTTACTTTTCATAGGAAATTTTTCGAAAATTGACTTTTTATAGGAAATTTTTCGAAAATTGTCTTTTTATAGAAAATTTTTCGAAAATTGACTTTTTATAGGAAATTTTTCGAAAATTAACTTTTTAAAGGAAATTTTTCGAAAATTAACTTTTTATAGGAAATTTTTCTAAAATTGACTTTTTATAGAAAATTTTTCGAAATTTGACAATTTATAAGAAATTTTTCGAAAATTGAATGTTTCTAGAAATTGAATATTTGTAAGAAATTTGTCGAAAATTGACTTTTATTGAAAATTGAAATTGAAATTTTTCAAAAATCGACTATATATAGGAAATTTTTCGAAAATTGACTATTTGTAGAAAATTTTTCCAAAAATGACTATTTATAGAAAATTTTTTGAAAATTGACTATTTATAGGAAAATTTTCGAAAATTGACTAGTAAAAGGAAATTTTTCGAAAATTGACTTTTTTTAAGAAATTTTTCGAAAATTTACTTTTTATAGAAAATTTTTTGAAAATTAAAAATTTACTTTTTATAGAAAATTTTTTGAAAATTAAAAATTTACTTTTTATAGAAAAGTTTTTGAAAATTAAGGAAATTTTTCGAAAATTAACCTTATATAAGAAATTTTTTAAAAATTTAGAAGTAAAAGGAAATTTTTCGAAAATTTACTGTTTTGGAAATTTTTTAAAATTTAACTTTTTATGAGAATTTTTTTGAAAATTAATATTTATAGCAAATTTTTCAAAGATTTACTTTTTATAGGAATTTACTATTTATTGAAAATATTTGAAAAGTTGACTATTTTTATAGGAAATTTTTAAAAAATTTACTATTTTTATAGGACATTTTTAAAAATTTAATATTTTTATAGGAAATTTTTCGAAAATTCACTATTTTTATAGGAAATTTTTTAAAACAAATTTAATTTTTTTTAGAAAAATTTTCAAAAAATTTTATAGGACATTTTTAAAAAATTTACTATTTTTATAGGAAAATTTTCAAAAATTTCCTATTTGTATAGGAAATTTTTCAAAAATTGACTATTTGTACAGGAAATTTTTAAAAAATTTGCGATTTTTAAGGACATTTTTCAAAAATTTACTATTTTTATAGGAAATTTTTCAAAAGTTTACAATTTTTATGGCAAATTTTTTAAAAACTTACTATTTTTATAGCAAATTTTTCATAAGTTTACAATTTTTATACAAATTTTTTCAAAAATTTTACTATTTTTATAGGAAATTTTTCAAATAAAGGATTTTTTCAATTTTTATATTATTATTGAAAATTTTTAAAAATGTTACTTTTTTCAAAAGTTATAGAATGCAACATTTTTTGCATTACTATGACTAACTAGGGTTGGGTGTATATTAGTCATTTTAGTCACTTACAGAACTCTTTAAATTTAGACTCCACTTAACATATATCAATATCGTTTTCTTACAAAAGACACAAGATTATTTTCTCTAACTTTTGGAGGTTTCTCCCCTGCATCATTAAGTCGTAATTTATGGCTTTCAAAAATTTTGAAAAGATACAAAAAGAGGTGAAATTTTTGCTTAAGAAATTAATAAAACATTAATTCTAATGTTTAACGACATGTTTATTTTACGACAAATGCTATTCGAAAAAAATGTTAAAAAATTTTATTTGAAACGATATTGAATTATTAAAATTTTGTATGATAGAAAAAAGAAATGAAGACACAAAAATCATAGAGGTAAGATTTTTACAAAACACAAACAGCCCAAAGATATTTATATGAAAATAGAAGATTAATAGTTGGGCTGAGAAGTTTGTAGGCTCAGATATTTATTGTTTCTTGATCAATGTCTGTCTGCCTATCTGTCTGTCTGTTTGTCTGTCTGTCTGTCTGTCTGTCTGTCTGTATGTCTGTCTGCTTGTCTGTCTGCTTGTCTGTCTGTCTGTCTGTCTGTCTGTCTTTCTGTCTGTCTGTCTGTCTGTCTGTCTGTCTGTCTGTCTGTCTGTCTGTCTGTCTGTCTGTCTGTCTGTCTGTCTGTCTGTCTGTCTGTCTGTCTGTCTGTCTGTCTGTCTGTCTGTCTATCTATCTGTCTGTCTGTCTGTCTGTCTGTCTGTCTGTCTGTCTGTCTGTCTGTCTGTCTGTCTGTCTGTCTGTCTGTATGTCTGTCTGTCTGTCTGTCTGTCTGTCTGTCTGTCTGTCTGTCTGTCTGTCTGTCTGTCTGTCTGTCTGTCTGTCTGTCTGTCTGTCTGTCTGTCTGTCTGTCTGTCTGTCTGTCTGTCTGTCTGTCTGTCTGTCTGTCTGTCTATCTGTCTGTCTGTCTGTCTGTCTGTCTTTCTGTCTGTCCGTCTGTATGTTGAAGGCACGATTGCAAAAGTATTTTCATTTCTTACAAAATTTTGGTATTGAAATTGGGCGAAATCGCTTTACATTCAACCATAGCTCATGTATAACCTCGGCTAGGTTAACCGCTTATTTGCTAATAAATGACAAATTATAACAGTAATGATGAATAAATTCATCATGTAGATGTCTTATAAGAGCAGCGTATGAAATTTCATTGAAATCGGTTCACATTTATCCATAGCTCCCATACAAAACACTTACGGAAATTGCCTAAATTCCACCTAAAATACATTTAAATGACAATAAGTGATTAACTATAATAGCTATGGCCAATAAATTTAGCATAAGGAAGTCTTATGTCAATGTCAGAAAGTATGCAAAATTTTGTTATAATCGGTTACCATTTGACCATAGCTCCTATATAAAAACTTGCGGAAACACAAAAATACCGAAAAGATAGGGGTTGTGTCCGTCTGTCCGTCAAATGTGTGCGTGATAGTGCCTTAACGAAATTAGCTAGAGGGACAAAATTTTACAAAAGTATTTTTGATATCTTAAAGAAGTTGTGCGTTGAAAATTAACGAAATCGGTTTACATTTAGTTAGAGCTTCCATATAAGCCCGCTCCAGAAATCATATTAATGCTGATAAATTGAGACCAATTGCAATAGTTATGACGACTTAATTTCGAACTGAGAAGTCTTATGCTACTATTGGTCAGTATATAAAATTTTATTGGAATTATCGTAACAATTTTTTTTTAATTTAGTCCACATTTTGAATCAGCTGCATCCTCTTAAATTTGTGAAATATGTTTCAAAATTTTAAACGATATCATGGTGGGTATACAGAATTCGGCACTGCCGAATATAACACTCTTACTTGTTTTTTTGATCGATTTTAAGAAGAGTATTTTTCACAATAATTTAATTGTTAATTAAAAAAAGTATTATTCGAATTTTAATGCAAGATTTATGTATCACAGTGTTATAATTCCATTTCAAATTCAATGGACGAAAATTAAAGTTTAATCCTATGCCAGGCTTTGATTTGTGATTTGATCACTAAAAATATTCCAGATTACTCAAAAATTATTCACCTTAAACTTTTGACGTTGTAATTTTAACAACCAATTTCCATCTAAAACGCAAAATATATTTTATCTTGAATTTATGTTGTTAAAAAATTTACAATAAATTAATTTGTTTATAATGTTAATGTTCAAATTTATTCATTAGGTTTTTTGTTGTTTAGAAATTTCTTATTTTTTTTGTCAAATTTTTAAATTATTTGTTATTTTTCAAAAATTTTGTCAAGCTAAAATAAAAATGATCAACAAAGAAGAAAAAAATAAAGATCTCAGGCCATTCATAATCGATTAGTAACCCCAAAAATGATTTAAAGACAAAAATACACAAACAAAGTAAAAATACACTGAAAAAAAAAAAATCAATAAACTTTAAATAATCTTAAAGAAAGTGAGTGTTCATATAATATCAAATATTTCTTACCTGCTAAACAAATAAATTCTGTAAATAACCTTAAACTAACTTTAAAGGAAGTCAATTCATTATAAAATTCATTCGACCATAAGATTAATAATTGATTTTGGCTTTAATTACTCATTAATTTACTTAATAATTTCGTTATTATTTTTGTTGTTGTTGCTGTTGTTGTTGTCTATCATTAAAATCAGTTTTGTTGTTATTATAGTTAAATATTTGCTAAAACAACATTAATAAATTTTAAGTAATTTCCTAAACAAATAAATTGATGAATGTCTGTTTATCTTTGTAATACAAATTGTAATTAAACCATAAAAATCAGACACCTAAAGGTATGAAATCGCGAAGTAATGAGCTCTAAATTTTCACATAAAAAATTTTCGGTCACAAAATATTCCTATAAAAAATTGCGATCACAGAATTTTTCTTAAGAAAAATTTTTCAACACAGAATTTTTCCATAGAAATTTTAATTACAGAATTTTTCTGTACAAAAAATTTTAGATCACAGAATTTTTCAATAGAAGAGTTTATGATCACAGAATTTTTTTATCGAAAAATTTTCAATTACAGAATTTTTCTTTAAAAAATTTTTCAAATACAGAATTTGGCTTTCGAAAAATTTTCGATCACAGAAATTTTCTATAGAAAAATTTTCGATCCCAGAATTTTTCTATAGAAAAATTTTCGACCACAGAATATTTCAATAGATAAATTTTTGATCACAGAATTTTTCTATATAAAAATTTTTGATCGCAGAATATTTCTATAGAAAAATTTTCGATCACAGAATATTTCAATAGAAAAATTTTTGATTATAGAATTTTTTAATACAAAAATATTCGATCAAAGAATTTTTATATAGAAATATTTTCTGTCAAAGAATTTTTCTACAGAAAAATTTTTTATTGCAGAATTTTTTCTATTGAAAACTTTTCTATAGTAAAAATCGAAAAATTTTTTAAAGAATGAATCGAAAATGTTTCTATAGAAAAAATCTAAAATGTTTCCATAAAAAAATCTAAAAATTTTCTATAGATAAACAAAAATCGACAACATTTCTATAGAAAAAATCAAAAATTTTTCTATAGAAAAAATCGAAAAATTTTCTATAGAAAAAATTCAAAAATTTTCTATAGAAAAAATCTAAAAATTTTCTATAGAAAACATCGAAAAATTTTCTTTTAAAAAATGGAACATTTTTCTATAGAAAAACTAGAGAAATATTTTATAGAAAAAATCAAAAAAGGTTCTATGGAAAAACCGAAAAATTTTCTATAGAAAAAAATCTAAAGATCTTAAAATTTTTAATAAAAAAAATCTAAAAATTTTCCCTAGAAAAAATCTAAAAATTTTCTCTATAAAAAACGGAAAAATTTTCTATAGAAAATCCAAAATTATTTCAATAAAAAAAAAACAAAAAGGTTTCCATTAAAAAAAAAAAAAACGAAAAATTTTCTATAGAAAAAAAAAGAAAAAATTTTCTTAAGAAAAAATCGAAAAATTTTCTATAGAAAATATTTAAAATTTTTTTTTAATATTTAAAAATGGAAAAATTTTATTTAAAAAAAATCAAAAAATTCTTTATAGAAAAAATGAATAAGCATCCATAGAAAAATCGAAAATTTTGTTTAAAAAAAAATCGAAAGAAAAAATCCTGAATTTTTCTATAGAAAAAATCCTGAATTTTTCTATAAAAAAACCTAAATTTTTCTATAGAAAAAATCCTGAATTTTTTTATAGAAAAAATTCTGAATTTTACTATAAAAAATCCTAAATTTTTTCTATAGAAAAAATTAAGAATTTTTCTATTAAAAAAACAATAATTTTGCTGTAGAAAAGATCAAAAATTTTTCTGTAGAAAAAAACTAAGAATTTTTGTACAGAAAAAGAATATAGAAAGATCAAGAAATTTTCAATAGAAAAATGTAGATTTTTTATATAAAAAAAATCTTGATTTTTTCTATAGCAAAATTCTTGATTTTTTTCTATTAAAAAATTCTGGATTTTTTCTATAGAAAAATTCTTAATCTTTTCTATAGAAAAATTCTTGATTTCTTCCATAGAAAACTTTTTGAATTTTTCTATCAAAAAATTTTTTAATTTTTCTATAGAAAAATTCTGATTTTTTCTGTATTAAAATTCTTGATGTTTCCCATAGAAAAATTCTTGATTTTTGCTCTAGAAAAATTCTTAATTTTTTCTATAGAAAATTTTTCGGTTTTTTCTTTTGAAAAGTTATTGTTTTTCTCTATAGAAAAATTATTGATTTTTTCTTTAGAAAAAATCCTTAATTTTTCAATAGAAAAATCCTAAATTTTTCTATAGAAAAAATCCTGAATTTTTCTATAGAAAAAAATCCTGAATTTTTCTATAGAAAAAAATCCTGAATTTTTCTATAGAAAAAAATCCTGAATTTTTCTATAGAAAATATCCTATATTTTTCTGTAGAAAAAAGTCCTGAATTTTTCTATAAAAAAAAAAATCCTGAATTTTTCTATAAAAAAAAAATCCTGTATTTTTCTACAGAAAACATAAGAATCTTTTATAGAGAAAAATCAAGAATTTTTTTGTAGAAAAAATCAAGAATTTTTCTGTAGAAAAAATCAAGAATTTTTCTGTAGAAAAAATCAAGAATTTTTCTGTAGAAAAAATCAAGAATTTTTCTGTAGAAAAAAATCAAGAATTTTTCTAAAGAAAAAATCAAGAATTTTTCTAAAGAAAAAATCAAGAATTTTTCTAAAGAAAAAATCAAGAATTTTTCTATAGAAAAAACTCAAGAATTTTTCTATAGAAAAAATCAAGAATTTTTCTATAGAAAAAATCCAGTATTTCTCTATAGAAAAAATTTATAATTTTTCTTTAGAAAAAATCAAGAATTTTTCTTTAGAAAAAATTAAAGATTTTTCTTTAGAAAAAATCAAGTATTTTTATAAAGAAAAAATCAAAAATTTTTCTATAGAAAAAATTAAGAATTTTTCTTTAGAAAAATTCAAAAAGTTTTTTTTATAGAAATCATCAAAAAAATTCTATAGAAAAAATCAAGAATTTTTCTAAAAAATAAATAATTTTTCGTGGAAAAAATTTATAACTTTTGTGTAGAAAAAAAATTTAATTTGGTTATGAAAAATCTAAAATTTTTCTTTAGAAAAAATCTATAATTTTTTTTATAAAAAAAGCAAAAATTTTTCTATAGAAAAAATCTTAAATTTTTCTATAGAAAAAATCTTAAATTTTTCTATAGAAAAAATCTTAAATTTTTCTATAGAAAAAATCTTAAATTTTTCTATAGAAAAAATCTTAAATTATAATTTTTCTATAAAAAAATTCTCATATCTAAAATTTTTCTACAGAAAAATTCTCATATCGATAATGTTTCTGTAAAAAAATTCTCATATCGATAATTTTTCTATAGAAAAATTCTTATATCAATAAATTTTAATATCGATAATTTTTCTATAGAACAATTCACATATCGATAATTTTCCTTTAATTCTAAAGAAAAATAAAAATATCGATAATTTTTCTATAGAAAAATTCAGATATCGATAATTTTTTATAGAAAAATGTTGATATCTTTAATTTTTTATGAACAAATTTTATTAAAATTTTTCGATAAATGATTCCTTTCCACATCTGACTTCGTGATGTTTAACTCTAAATATTTGTTGTATTGAACTGTTCATATGTTTCATTATTTTCGAGAGATTAAAACAATTTGAATTAGTTTTGCATAATTATGATACGAAAACAATTTGCTTACATTAAAGATAAAGTCGCCTCAAATGCAAAAGGGTCTAAGTGTCAAAATAATAAAATTATTAGTTTTCGTTATTCTTAATCGAACTATGTAATTATTGACATTCGAATAAACAATGTTTAGGTCTAATGTTACATACATCTTTTTGCATTTCAGGTAACGATTGTTATGTACATATTTAAGTGCTAGACCGTCTCTTTAATTAAAAATTTAGTTTGAAAAAAAAATGCATTCATTTGATTTTAACGCTTCATATATCGATTATAAGATGATTTTATCAATAATATAATTTAATTATTTTTTTACAGATTTCGATTGTTTGAACGAAGAAAGTCTCGTTTGGGAATAACTATTAAATTTCAGAGATGGTCTGATGTGTTTCTACTTAACGATTTAATATTTTTATATTTTAAAAATATTAACATATTTATTTTATATAAAATAAAATTGTTAAAATTGTTATTGACTGGCAAACAACAATTTTAGACAGATCCAACATGAGTACAGTGGTAGCCAAAATTTTATATACACAGATCTAATACGGATTAATATAACTGTATCAAATCAACTAGTTAAGAAACTACTTTAAAATTTTAGCAAAAAAAAAAAAATTATGAAATTTTTTTTAACAAAACAAAAAAGTTAATAACACATTTTCTACTCTATTTATTACAGAACTAAATTGAGTTTGTGACAATTTTCTTTCTTTCTGCACAACTTTCAACATCCTCTCAATGATTGCAATTGCTGTATTGTAACAGCAATAGTTATTGCTGTTGCTGTTATTGTCATTGTTGTTGTTGTTGATGCAAACAACATAACAAGAAAATAACTTCAATAATAAGTTAAACAACATCAGAACGACTAAAAAAAAACAACAATGAAATAAACTATTAAAGTTCTAAAGCAGAAAAAGGCCAAAGTCGGGGAAAAGGCAAAAGAAAGACCAAGAAAGTTGTTAATCGAATTTCAGCAATACACAATAGACGCAGTCAGAGTATCAGCAACATTATTCTGCTGCTGGCGTACGTTGAGTGTGTGGGTGGAGTGTAAGCAATAGTTGTAGCAATAACAATAACTACAATAAATACAAATATACGACATCAATTGTATTTATCATCAACAACCTCTAATAATTCAAAAACTATGGACCGAGAGAAAACAAAAGCATATTTTCAGGCGAAAAAGGGATATTCACAGTTTAAGTAACAAAAAATATAAAAAATTGTGAACAAATTTTAAACATTTTTTTTATAGAAAAAATCCATAAAATTCTATAAAAAAGTAAAAAATTTTCTATAGAAAAAAATCTAAAATTTTTCTATAAAAAAAATTTTAAGTTTTTCTATAGAAAACGTAAAATATTTTTCCATTGAAAAAGTCAAAAAATTTTTTATAAAAAATACATTTTTTTTATAAAATTTTTCTATAAAAAAAAATCAGAAATTTGTATATAGAAATAATCTAAAATTTTTAAATTTTCTATAGAAAAACTCAAATTTTTTCTGTAGAAAAAATTATCTATAGAAAAAATTTTCTATAGAAAAAATTTTCTATAGAAAAAATTTTCTATATAAAAAATTTCAAATTTTTTTATAGAAAAAAATCTAAAATTTTTCTATAAAAAAATTTAAAATTGTTGAAAAAATCTGAAAATTTTATATAGAAAAAAACTGAAATTTTTTTATTATAGAAAAATTTTGAAACTTTTGTTTAGAAAAAAATTAAAATTTTTTCTATAAAAAAAATCTAAAATTTTTCAATAGAAAAATTTAAAATTTTTCAATAGAAAAATTCATAAATTTTTCTATATAAAAAATTTAAAATTTTTCTATTAAAAAAAAATTTTCTGTAGAAAAAATCTTTAATTTTTCTAAAAATAAAATTTTAAATTTTTTTTTAAGGAAAAAATTTAAAATTTTTCTATAGAAGTAATCTTAAATTTAAATTTTTCTATAGCAAAAAATTTAAAATTTATTCAAAGATAAAATTTAAAATTTTTCTGAAAAAAAAATTTCAAATTTTTCTATAGAAAAAATTTAAAACTAAAAATTTTTCTTTAAAAAAATCTTAAATTTTTCTTCAGAAAAAATCTGAAATATTTCGATAGAAAAAATCTGAAAATTTTATATAGAAAAAATCTGAAATTTTTTTATAGAAAAAATCAACATTTTTTTACAAAAATAAAAAAATCTGTAGATAAACTCATAAATTTTTCTATATAAAAAATTTAAAAATTTTCTGTAAAAAAAATTAAAACATTTTTCTGTAGGAAAAATATAAAATTTTTCCTAAAATAAAATTTAAATTAATAAATTTTTCTTTAGAAAAAATCTAAAATTTTTCGGTAGGAAAAATCTAAAATTTAAAAAAAAAAAAAATTTTTTTTTATAGAAAAAATCATTTTTTTTACAAAAATAAAAAAATCTATAGAAAAATTCATAAATTTTTCTATATAAAAAATTCAAAATTTTTCTATAAAAAAATTAAAAAAATTTTTCTGTAGGAAAAATCTAAAATTTTTCCTAAAATAAAATTTAAAAATTTTCTAAAGAAAAAATTAAAAAGTCGTCTATAGAAATAATCTAAAATTTAAAACTTTTCTATAGAATAAATGTCAAATTTTTCTAAAAAAGAAATTTCAAATTTTTCTATAGAAAAAATTTAAAATTTTTCTTTAGAAAAAAATTGAAAATATTTCTTTAGAAAAAAATTTAAAATATTTCTTTAGAAAAAATCTTAAATTTTTCTTTAGAAAAAATCTGAAATTTTCTACTCCACAATATTTAAATCTTTCTATAGAAAAATATTTCAATTTTTCTATAGAAAAATATTCAAATTTTTCTTTGGAAAAATATTCAAATTTTTCTGTAGAAAAATACTCAAATTTTTCTATAGAAAAATATTCAAATTTTTCTATAGAAAAATACTTAAATTTTTCTTTAGAAAAATACTTAAATTCTTCTATAGAAAAATATTTAAATTTTTCTATAGAAAAATAATCAAATTTTTATAAAAAAATATTCAAATTTTTCTGTAGGAAGATATTTATATTTTTCTTTAGAAAAAATTTAAAATTTTTTTTTAGATAAATTAAAAAATTTTTCTATGAAAAAAATTTCAAATTTTTCTATAGAAAAATATACAAATTTTTCTATAGAAAAATTTTCAAATTTTTCTATAGAAAAATTTTCAAATTTTTCTATAGAAAAATATTCAAATTTTTCTATAGAAAAATATTCAAATTTTTCTATAGAAAAATATTCAAATTTTTCTATAGAAAAATATTCAAATTTTTCTATAGAAAAATATTCAAATTTTTCTATAGAAAAATATTCAAATTTTTCTATAGAAAAATATTCAAATTTTTCTATAGAAAAATATTCAAATTTTTCTATTGAAAAATATTTAAATTTTTCTATAGAAAAATATTCAAATTTTTCTATAGAAAAATAATCAAATTTTTCTATAAAAAAAATTTCAACTATTAGAATCTTTCTATAGAAATTTTTTTATAGAATAATTTAAATTTTTTTCTATAGAAAAATTTTAAATTTTTTCTATAGAAAAATTTTGGATTTTTTCTACAGAAAAGTTTTAGATTTTTCTTAAGAAAAATTTTTGATTTTCTTTATAGAAAAATTTTCGGTTTTTCTATAGAAAAATTTTCGATGTTTTATATAAAGAAATTTAAGATTTTTTCTGTATAAAATTATACATTATTTTCTATAGAAAAATTTAAAATTTTCTATAGAAAAATGTAAAATTTTAAACAGAAAAAATCTTAAATTTCTTCATATAAAAGATCGAAATCTTTAATTTTTCTATAGAAAAACCTAAAATTTTTCTACAAAGAAAATTATAAATTATTCTATAGAAAAAATTGCAAATTTTTCCATAGAAAAAATTGCAAATTTTTCCATAGAAAAAATTGCAAATTTTTTTAGAGAAAAAATTTTTAATTTTTCTGCATAAAAAATTGAAAATTTTTCTATAAAAAAATTTAAAATTTTTCTTTAGAAAAAATTTCAAATTTTTTTACAGAAAAATTTAAAATTTTTCTATAGAAAAAAATGTATAATTTAATACAGAAAAAATCTTAAATTTCTTTATATAAAATATCGAAAATTTTTCTATAGAAAAACCGAAAATTTTTCTATAAAGAAAATCAAAAATTTTTCTTAAGAAAAATCTAAAACTTTTCTGTAGGAAAAATCAAAAATTTTTCTATAGAAAGAATTTAAAATTTTTCTATAGAAAAAATTTAAAATTTCTATAAAAAAATTTCTATAGAAAGATTCTAAAATTTTTCTGTAGAAAAAATTTTAGATTTTTCTGTTAAAACAATTTTAATTTTTTTTTATAGAAAAATCTTAAACTTTTCTGTAAAAAAAACGTAAATTTCTTTACAGAAAAATCGAAAATTTTTCTTTAGAAAAAAATGTATAAATTTTTTATACCCTTCACCAATAGGTGAAAGGGTATTATAAGTTTGTGATTCCGTTTGTAATTTTTTTATTAGTGATCGTAGACCCCATAAAAATTATACCGATCGACTCAGAATCGGGAGGAGAATCGATTAAGCGATGTCCGTCTGTCTGTCTGTCTGTCTGTCTGTCCGTCCGTCTGTCTGTCTGTCTGTTGAAATCAAGTTTCTGAAGCCCCTGGAGGATGGACTTACATAAATTATATATCAGATTTTAGGAAATTCTCCCGCAATGAACGCTATTAAATTTCATTAAAATCGGTTTATAAACACCGAAAATATCGAAAAAATACCAAAAATTAGACGAAAATTTTAAAATTTTTGATTGAAACACACTTTTAAATAACAAGAGAAAAAAGATACTCCTGGTGTACATGTGATAATATGTTATATATCAGATTGTAGGAAATATTTTCCCAAAGCACTCTGTAAAATTTTATCAAAATCGGTCCATAAACAACTGAGATATTGCCAAAACACTAAATTTTATGTATCGCAAATTGCCCAAAGTACGCATTAGGGAATGTTTGTTGAAAAAATGAAATGCAGAAATAGGAAAATAGCACGGACATACGTACATTTTATATCAGATTTTAGGAAATTCCCCCACCAAGCACGTTATTAAATTTTATCAAAAGCGGTCCATAAACAATTGAGATATCGCAATAACACTACATTTGATGTACAGCAAATTGCCCAAAGTACGTGTCTAAGAAATTTTGTTTACATTTTGTAAGTATTGTTTCAGCGATATCTCAGGTGTTTATGGACCGATTGTGATGAAATTTGACATCGTTCTTTATGGGAGGATTTTCTAAAATCTGATATATATACTCCACAAATCTGATTATGAATACCATTCAAATTGTACCGATCAACTCTGAATCGGCACAAGAATCGATTTCGCGACCTCCGTCCGTCTGTCCGTCCGTCTGTTTGTTTGCCCGTCCGTCCGTCTGTTTGTTTGTCCGTCCGTCTACATGTCCGTCCGTCTACCTGTCTGTCCTTTTTTCTGTTGTTTCTGTTGTAGTCAAGTTTTTGGAGCTCCTGTTTTGTCGATATCTCAGATGTTTATTTTGATGAAGTTTAATAGTGTCCTTCGCAGGGGATTATCTAAATCCTGATGCATTCTGTAATTTGTGGTAGATATAATTTAGCGTTTAAGCGATGGTGTTTTGAACGACAATGAAATGAAATTCAGGGTGGGACAATTCAGGAGCTCCACAAATCTGGTTTTATTTAGCAGACAGGCACACTGCATTTATCTTAATTTTGTGTCTGACTTTTGAACATTATGATAACATTTGAGAATGTATTATATATCAAATTATAGGTAATCTTCCTAGGAAGTACAAAAATGCAGCTGATTACATGATATCCATTCAAAACCTACATATGTATGTAAGTATCTCACATATCAACAAAAATTTAAATTTTTTAATTGCAATTGGGAGAAATCCGTTCACGTTTGATAATTGATTCCGTATAACTTCGCCTAAGGCAATCTCTTAGTAGCTAATAAGTGACAAATTATAATAGATACGATGATGACATTTAGTATAAAGACGTTGTACAATATTGATATTCAGGACAATAGCGCCTAAAATAAACTTTCTAGAGGTACAACATTTGACAAAAGTATTTCTGATCTCTTGAAAAGTTCGATATTGAAAATGGGCGAGCTCTATTCACATTTAGTGAAATCTCCCACATAAACCAGACCGGGAATCGATTTAATGCTGATAAATTAAATCATAATAAAATTGCACAAAGAACTAGAGCAAAACTTTCCAAACATCCATCGGACAGATCGAAAGAACTAAACATCCCAAATATTATTGATGAAGTGTTCATTTTAATTAATTAACTAACTTCAAATTAATAAGTAAACTTTTCCGACAAAGCTGATAACCATCCATTCAAAAGCTATATATTTCACGTATGTATCTAAAACTAAGAGTGTATACCCTATAATTTGAAGGCTTGTATACATTGACAATCATTGTTAAAGCTTTGACCTAAATCAGTCCGCTAACTTCAGAGTTTTACATAACTAATCAAGAACTTTTACTAGTTGGATAATTCGTACGAATTAAAGTGCACAACCCTCACTGGGCACAGCGTTTTTGGGTTGCATGTCAGAATACTTAAACTTCATCAAATCGATGTGCTATTGCAAATGTAAGGGCATCTACATTTTGAAGCATCTTTTCTGCATGGTTTATCTGGTCTATCGAACTTTATTAAATGTTCGTAAAATATGTGTCTATTTTATTTCGAAGCTACTGGCTGGCTTAAATATGCATTCTCTACTTGTAGTCTAGTAATCATTATCTTTCACAAAGGGACCACTTTAGAACCCAAGTGAAGCTTCCCTAGACATCAGCCACCTGCCCAACCTAACCTTTGGGTGCATAACTATTCTAGATGAGGACGCCACCGAAAAGGTTTTCGTTTTCCGACTCTTAACTTTGAAGACTCTTTGCATATAATACTAGTATAACCAAATATTGCTACGAATTACATTAAGTACTTTTGGAACACCATTGGTGAAGGGTATCCAAGATTCGGCAAAGCCGAATATACCACTCTTACTTGTTAAAGAAAAATTTCGATATCGTTAATTTTTCTATAGAAAATTTTTGATATTGTTAATTTTTCTATAGAAAAATTCTCGTGAAGTTAATTTTTCTATACAAAAATTCTCATGTAATTATTTTTTGTACAGAAAAATTCATGTCGATAATTTTTCTATATAAAAATTCTCATTTTGATAATTTTGTAAAGAAAAATTCTAATATCGATAATTTTTCTATGGAAAAATTCTCACATCTATAGTTTTTCTATAGAGAACTTCGGATATCAATAATTTTTCTATAGAAAAATTATAATGTGACTTGCCCTATTATTTCCAACTTAAAACGAGCAATAACTTCTACAACTGTCATTTCCTGAATATTTTCAAACTTTCCAGCTTTACTCGGCTCTACCACTAGTCAGAGCAACAGTTTTAATATTTTTTTCTTTTTATGCAAAAAACGAATAAATAAAGTTTTTAATAACGATATACAACATAAACTTGGTAACACTTTGAGCTCTCCGAACAAATGCATCTCGTAAATTTACATTGAAACTAGAAACTTTACTCGGAATTCACGAAATAATAACAGTTTTTCTTTATGAAAAGTTTTTGCAAAGAAAAACTATTGTTGATAAATTTTGTTGATGTTATGTTTTTTTCCAAGAAAAATTGTAAAATGATGAGGAAAGAGCAAATATTAAACTGAACTTAAAAAGTTGGAGGAATACTTATACAGAGAAAAAAAGCTTTTGATATAAAATCAACATGGAATGATATTGATTTCAATTCATATTAAATTTCTATGTAATTTCGAAAACATTGCATTTGTATCAACCAAAACTTCTTTTATTTTTCATTATAGGTTTAAGTTAATTTTAATGTAAAATTTCATGTTATTTCAATATAAAAATCCGTTTGATTTTTAAAGCTAATAGATTTTTGATTATTTCTTTATATCATCTTATGTTTTGTTACTAATATATTGTAGAACTGCTATCGAAGTACATATTAGGACTTACTTAATTCGGTCCTTAAAGCCATTAAATTTTGTTAAATCCTTTTCTACTTTAGTTCACCTTTAACTCCTTTATCTATGTACCTACTTTTTTAGTAAGTATTTTCAAAAACCCTTAGCTCTCATTTAATACACATACAACTGATTTGAACATCCTGTTCATTTCTACACTCCACCAAAATCGTGTTCAATTTGTTACCTTCTTGTAGCTGGACAAAAACAACAACAAAAACAGACAGACAGACAGACAGATACTGGGAAACTTGGCCAACTTCAATAACGCCACCTCTTCTAACAAAATTATAGTGATCATCGATTTTTATTTCCCATTTCTTTTTTATCCCTTCATCTGGTTCATTTTTAATTTTTTGGCCAATGTCACTAAAATGGCATGTAATTCATATAGGAACCACCCAGAGCTAATGCAAGAAAAAACAAAAAACAAGAATATCCGAACAAATGCTGCAGAAACTTTGCCATCAAAGCAAAATAAAAGTGTAAAAACTTTAAAACAGGAAATAAAAAATTGAGAGTAAAATGAATGAAAGGAAAAAAAGGCAGCAAAAGAAAAACTTAAGTGCATTATTTCCGGCTTTTATAAAGTTTCTCTGGAAGATTCTCTAAATATATTAAGTAAGTGGATAAAAAAAAACATGGAATGTATGTACAAAAAAATATACCAACACATACCCACTTAAGGACATAGTAGAAAAAGTTATCAATTCCTGAAAATAACATTATAATACTCTCTCACATACATTTATAAATAATCACAGTTTTTGTTTGGTAAGCCTGGAATGGTTAAATGTATACGACAAAGGGAAGTATGCCTTTTAGAAATGAGGAAAAATTGTATTAAGAAAGTATTGGACACCAGCTCTACTTTATAATCAGGCAGCCCATACCACCAGAAGCCGATGAAATTTTTAATTTTCGTAAGTACCACGATCATTAAAAAAAACTCGTGAAAATGAGTATTAAAATCATTCAGTTGGAATTTGGATGTTAACAGAGTTGGTTGGTGCCGCTGTTAAAGAAAAGACAAAAACAAATTAGGCAAGAAACAAATCAAAATCAAATTTACAGCAACAAAATATATGGTTCGAGAGAACAAAGAAATTTAATCTCGAACATTGTTGCCACGACTCTATTATTTTTGTAAACATTGGGAATATTTTTGTAAATATTGGGAATAATTTTCAAAACAGAAATATATTTTAATTTAAAACAACTTTAGATTTTTATATTTTTTTTTTAGTTATTTTCGGTCCAAAAATTTTTCAATGGAAACATTTTTAATAAAAATATTTTTCTTTGGAGAATTGTTCGTTTGAAATTATATTTTATAGAAAATTTTTTGATAAAAATATTTTTTTGTAAAAATGTTCAATAAAAATATTTTGAAATCTTCTATTAAAAAAAAATTTTTGATAAAAAATGTTTCTTTAGAAAAATGTTTGATAAAAAAATTTTTTATAGAAAAATTTTTTTCGAAACAAAAATCTTTGATAAAAAATTTTCGATAAAAAAACTTTTCTATAGAAACATTTTGATAAACAAATTTTCTATTGAACAATTTTTGATAAAAAAATTTTCTATGGAAAAACTTTTGATAAATAAATTTTATATAGAAAAATTTTGGATGAAAAAAATTTGTATAGAAAAATTTGAAATATACAAATTTTGTATAGAAAAATATCTTAAAGAAATATTTTTGGTAAAAATTTTCTATAGCAAAATTTTTGGTAAAAAAATTTTCTACAAAAAAATGTTTGATAACAAAATTTTCTATAGAAAAATATTTGATTAAAAATTTTATACAGACAAATTTTTGATAAAAAAATTTTGTAAAGAAAAATATTTTTAATAAAAGAATTTTGTATAAAAATATGTTTGATTAAAAATTTTTGGTAAAAAAATTTTTCGAAACAAAAATTTTCTATAGAAATTTTTTGGTAAAAACATTTTTTACAGAAAAATGTTTAATAAAAAAATTTTCTATAGAAAAATTTTTGATAAAAAAATTTTCTATGGAAAAATTTCTGATAAAAAAATTTTATATAGAAAAATTTTTAATGAAAAAATTTTCAATAGACAAATTTTTGTTAAAAAAAATTTCTATGGAAAAATTTTTGATAGAAAAATTTTTGTTAAAAAAAATTTCTATAGAAAAATTTTTCAATAGACAAATTTTTCCTAAAAAAAAATTTCTATAGAAAAATTTTTGATAGAAAAATTTTTCATAAAAAAAATTTCTATGGCAAAATTTTTGATAAAAAAATTTTATATAGAAAAATTTTTGACGAAAAAAATTTCAATAGACAAATTTTTGTTAAAAAAAATTTCTATAGAAAAATTTATAAAAAATTTTTCTATAGAAAAAATTATAAAAAATTTTTCTATAGAAAAAATTTGATAAAAAAATTTTGTACAAAAACATTTTTGATATAAATATTTTGTATAAAAAAATTTTTGATAAGAAAAATTTTGTACAAAAAATTTTTGATATAAAAATTTTGTATAGAAAAATTTTTGGTAAAAAATTTTTACAGAAAAATGTTTGATAAAAAAATTTTTGATGAAAAAATTTTCAATAGACAAGTTTTTCTTAAAAAAAAATTCTAGAGAAAAATTTTTGATAAAAAGTTTTCTATAGAAAAATTTTTGATAAAAAAATTTTCTATAGAAAAAATTTGATAAAAAAAAGTTTGTATAAAAAAATTTTTGATATAAATATTTTCTATCGAAAAATATTTTATAGAAAAATTTCTGGTAAAAAAAATTTTCTATAGAAAAATTTTTGAAAAAAAAATTTTTGTTCAAAAAATGATCTCTAGAAAAATTTTTAATATATAAGTTTTTTATAAAAAAATTTTTGATATAAAAATTTTATGTAGAGAAATTTTTGGTAAAAAAATTTCTATAGAAAAATTTTTGAAACAAAAATTTTCTATAAAAAATTTTTTGATAAAAAAGTTTTTAATAGACAATTTTTTGTCAAAAAACAAATTTTGTTAAAAAAAAATTTTCTATAGAAAAATTTTTGTTAAACAAATTTTCTATAGAAATATTTTTGATTAAAAAAATTTCAATAGATAAATTTTAGTTACAAAAAAATTTTCAATAGAAAAATTTTTGTTGAAAAAATTTTCTATAGAAAAATTTTTGATAAAAAAAATTTTTATAGGAAAATTTTTAATAAAAAAAATTTTCTATCTAAAAATTTTAGTTAAAAAAATTTTGATATATAAAAAATAGTATAAAAAAAATTTTTGATATAAAAATTTTATATAGAAAAATGTTTTATAAAAAATTTTTGGTAAAAACATTTTCTATAGAAAAATTTTTAGTAAAAAAATTTTCTACAGAAAAATTTTCTATAGAAAAATATTTTTTTTAACATTTTTAGTAAAAAAATTTTCTAGTAAAAATTTTCGAAACAAAAATATTTACAGAAAAAAGTTTTGATAAAAAAATTTTCTATAAAAACGTTTTTGATAAAAAAATTTTCTATAGAAAAATTTTTGATAAAAAATTTTTTATAAAAAATTTTGTATAGAAAAATATTTTATAGAAAAATGTTTGGTAAAAATATTTTCTATAGAAAAATTTTTGAAACAAAAATTTTCGATAGAAAAATTTTTGATAAAAAAACAATTTTCAATAGACACATTTTTGTTAAAAAAAATCAATACGCAAATTTCTGTTAAAAAAAAATTCAATAGACAAATTTCTGTTATAAAAACTTTCAATAGACAAATTTTTGTTAAAAAAATTTTCTATAGAAAATTTTTGATAAAAAAAATGTTGATAGAAAAATTTTCTATAGAAAAATTTTCTATAAAACAATTTTCTATAGAAAAATTTTTAATACAAAAATTTTGTATAAAAAAAATTTTGATAAACAAATTTTCTATAGAAAAATTTTTTATAAAAAATTTATGGATCGAAATGTGTATAACAAAAAATAGACATTACAATTTTCTGGGAAATAAAGTTAATTTCTAAAGATGAATCTACTATGTCAAAAGTAAAATTTAAGTGGATAAAGATCAATAAAAAAACACATAAACGCACAAACAAACATGCATTATGTGAGCACGTGTGTGTGCCTTAGCTTATTCTCATTGGTTAATTGTAAAGCGGTATAATCTGTTTTCTATGGGACTTATAGAAAAGACCATACAGAAGATCAATGTATGTATGACATTTGCAATATTATTGAGTCTTAGCTAAAAATATGTAAGATTTTTATGACAAATCTAATATTCAATTATTTCAATTTTTAATACTGGCAACACTGACCATCATCATAAATAAATAAAACTTAGATTTGAAAAATGTTTAACTTTTATGCAGCATAATTTTAGGTGTTAAAATAAAATCATAATAATTGTAGGCAGAGATGGAAAAGACAATTTTTTTTTTCAAGTTTTGTCAAAATATAAAAAGTTTTTAATAAAAAAAGTTATGTCAAATGTTTTTCTATAATACAAATTTCAATGACACAATTTTTTGAATTGAAAAAAATTTAATTAATCTTAATCTTTCTGCTGAAAATTTTCATTATTATAAATTTATCGGATTTTTGACTATGAAACTAGGCATTCCTTCTCCTAGTTTTGACTACTTTTGTTAGTTTTAAGTAAAAATATTGCAATTTTTTTTGAAGAGCATTCCTTTTGGTGCATTTGTAAATAAATATCGAAACTATAAAATATGACAACAATCAAGATGAATTATGAAAGGAATCGTTATTATACTATGAAATGTGCAACACTTTTTTTCATATATATTTTGTTATATATCAAAAATAGGTCTTTAAAACATTAGACTTTGTAAAATAGATAGTAATTTTAATACCTTTTATATTACTTGGTAAGTGGTGATATGTATTTCAAACCACCAATAAACCGATATATTTTTTTGTCACCCACTGTTTATACATAATGTATATGGGAAACAAATATTTATTTATTGAGTTCATTCTTAGTTACGAAAGAAATTGTATATTTTCCTTAAAATAAGTATCTTCTTGTAAATAAAAAGGTTGAAAACGAAAAATCCTTTTTAGTAAAAATTAACGGTTAATGCTTAAAATATTGGAAAATCAAGTAATGAGGACATGTTTTCGACTTATCAACAAAATGTAAAATTTCTTCTGTTACAAAACTTTAGTTTGTTATGTGTTTCTTTAAGAGATTTGTTACACAATATTTGTTCAATATAAGAAGAGCTTCTTTTTTCATTCTTTACTCAAGTTTTTCCTCTTAGAGCTTCCAAACACCAAAAAAAAAACTCAAGCAAGAAAACGAAAAACTTTTAGAAAAACTCATAACAAATTTTTATTGGTGCTGCTGTCGAGGTTTTTGTACTTATTTTCTTTTTTTTTTTATTTTCTTCAGAGTTAAATTTGTTTTATTTTTATTATTATATAAAATATTTGTTTTTTCAAAGAGTTTTTAACAAAATAACGAAGCCAACATAAACATGAAATTCATTTGTAGTTAGACACGATGTAGGAAAATCTGTATAATGCCACATCTATATTTTCCTGAATGCCGCTTTTTTTCGTTGCTCGTTTTTTCTTTTTTTTTTGAGGATAAACTTTTGATGTTTCCTTCAGTTTTTTTGTAGTTTATTTTCAAGTCTACGAAGTTTTTCCTCTAAGTACGCCATAGAGAGTAATAGTGTGGTGTAGAGTAAGAAGTTTGTTCTGTATTGGAAAAAAAAGTTTTTATTTTGGAGGAATAAAACCAACAAACATTTAAAAAGGCGAAAAATGTACTAGAGACATAACAGATATAAAATTCAAACAACATTTTTTTCGATTTTCATGTATTTCTCATAATATGACCATTGAGATTAGCAACCATAAGGAAATTTTTAAATAATAATAACAAAGTTAAATTTTAACAAAAATCATAAAATATCATTTTAATAGCAAATAAAAGTTATTTTAAATAAAACCGATTTATTTATGTGGAAAATCGAAGAGGATAGTACGATACCCTTTGCCTCAAACGGACTGAAGTCGTTTAATCTTTGATAAAAAAAATTTTCTATAGTAAACTTTTTGATAAACAAATTTTTAATAGAAAAATTTTAGATAAAAAAATTTTTCAAAAAGAAGAGAAAAATGTTTGTTTTTGTTCAGTCGATAATCTACGTTGTTACTTATGGTTTATGAACATAATTCTGAAAAGTTTTGTTTGTAAATTTAGTAATAATGCGAGGATTTCGATCTGTCTAAATTGGGGATAATCCTCTTGAAGAGATGGATTAACCAACCATCGAAACGCGTCGAGGACTTTGGTTTCTCCGCAAACATTTTTTGGCTTTTTATCAATAAATTGGTCTGTTACATTAATAAATAAATGTAACAGATTTGGGATCAAATGCGAATATTCTTCTTTTTTAATAATATTTACATCTCGACTATTTTGTTATTTTTTGATAAAAACAATTTTTAATACAAACATTTTTGATAAAAATTTTCTATTGAAAAATTTTTGATAAAAAAATTTTCTATCGAAAAATTTTTGATAAAAAAATTTTCTATAGAAAAATTTTTGATAAAAAAAATATTCTATAGAAAAATATTTGGTGAAAAAATTCTATAGAAAAATTTTTGAAAAAAAATTTTCTATAGAAAAATTTTGATAAAAAATTTTTTTGTCAAAATTTATGACAAAATTTTCTTTCAAAAAGAAAAAGTATTCGCTGATCCTTATCTATTACATTTATTGAATAATGTAAGAGACAATTTATTTATAATGTTCTATGGAAAAATTTTTGATAAAATAATTTTCTATAGAAAAATTTTTGATAAAAAAATTTTCTATAAAAAAATTTTCTATAGAAAAATTGTTTATAAAAAATTATTTTAAAGAAAAAGATTTTCTACCGAAAAATTTGTGAGAAAAAAATTTTCTGTAGAAAAATTATTAATAAAAAAATTTTCTACAAAAAACTTCTGATCAAAAAAAAATTTCTATAAAAAAAATTTTTTCTATAGAACATTTCTTTTATCAAAATTAAACAAAAACTTTTTATCTATAAAAAAATTTTTGATAAAAAAATTTTCTATCGAAAAATTTTTGATAAAAATATTTTCTATCGAAAAATTTTTGAGAAAAAAATTTATATAGAAAAATTTTTGATAAAAAAATTTTCTATCGAAAAATTTTTGATAAATAAATTTTCTATAGAAAAATTTTTGATAAAAAAAATATTCTATAGAAAAATATTTTGGTGAAAAAATTCTATAGAAAAATTTTTGAAAAAAAATTTTCTATAGAAAAATTTTGATAAAAAATTTTTTTGTCAAAATTCATGACAAAATTTTCTTTCAAAAATAAAAAGTATTCGCATTTGATCCTTATCTATTACATTTATTGAATAATGTAAGAGACAATTTATTTATAATGTTCTATGGAAAAATTTTTGATAAAATAATTTTCTATAGAAAAAATTTTTGATAAAAAAATTTTCTATAAAAAAATTTTCTATAGAAAAATTGTTTATAAAAAAATATTTTAAAGAAAAAGATTTTCTACCGAAAAATTTGTGAAAAAAAAATTTTCTGTAGAAAAATTATTAATAAAAAAATTTTCTCTAGAAAACTTCTGATCAAAAAAAAATTTCTATAAAAAAATTTTTTTCTATAGAACATTTCTTTTATCAAAATTAAACAAAAACTTTTTATCAATAAAAAAATTTTTGATAAAAAAATTTTTGATAAAAAAAATTTTCTATAAAAAAATTTTTGAAAAAAAAATTTTCTATAAAAAAATTTTTGACAAAAAAAAAAATTTTTTATCAAAAATTTTTGATATAAAAATTTTCTATAGAAAAATGTTTGATATAAAAATTTTCTATAGAAAAGTTCTTAATAATAACGTTTCTATAGAAAAGTTTTAATAAAAATTTTTTACAGAAGAGGTTTTGATAAAAAAATTTTCTATAGAAAAATTTTTGATAAAAAAATGTTCAATAGAAAAACATTTAATAAAAACAAAAATTTCTAAAAAAAAATTTATATAAAAATTTTTTTTCATTAAAATTTTGGATAAAAAATTTTCGATACAAAAATTTCAATAGAAAATTAATGATAAAAAAAATTCTTTAGAAAAAATTTTTTATAAAAAAAAATTTCTAAAAAAATTTTTTATAGAAAAAATTTTCTATGAAAAAACTTTGATAAAAAATTTTTTATAGAAATATTTTTGATAAAAAAATTTTCTAAAGAAATATTTTTTATAAAAAAATTTTTTATAGAAAAGTTTTTGATAAAAAAGTTTATGATCATTTTTTTATTCGATAAAAGAATTTCTATAGACAAAGTTTTGATAAAAAATTTTCTACAGATAAATTTTTGATAAAAAAATATTCTATAGAAAAATTTTTGATAACAAAATTTTCTATGGCAAAAATTTTCAATAAACAAATTTTTGAAAGAAAAATGTTTGATAAAAAAATTTTTGATAAAAAATTTTCGAGGAAAAATTTTTGATAAAAAATTTTCGACGAAAAATTTTTGATAAAAAATTTTCTATGGCAAAATTTTTGATAAAAAAGTTTTCTATAGAAAACTTTTTGATAAAAAATTGTCTATAGAAAAATTGTTGATAAACAATTTTTCTAAAGAAAAATATATGATAATTATTTCAACAAAAACTTTTCTAAAAAAAATTTTCAATAAATGAGTTTCTATAGGAAAATAAATCATAAAAAAAGTTTCTTTAGAACCAATTTTTGATAAAAAAATTTTATATAGAAAAATTTTTGATAAAAAAATTTTTTATAAAACAAATTTTTTAATAAAAAATTTCTATGGAAAATTTCTAATTTCTATAGAAAAAGTTCTGATAAAAAAATGTCTGTAAAAAAATTTTGATAAAATAATTTTCTATAGAAAAATTTTTGATAAAATACTTTTCTATAGAAAAATTTTTGATAAAAAAAGTTTCGTTACAAAAAATTTTGGATAAAAAAAATGTCTACAGAAAAATTTTCGATAAAAATTTTTTTAAAATATTTTCTATGGAGAAAATATTTGATAAGCAAATGTTCTACAGAAAAAAATTTCTAGCAAAAAAAAGTTTTCTAAGAGAAAAATTTTTTATGGAAAAATTTTTGATAAAAACATTTTTTATATAAAATTTTTGATAAAAAATTTTCTGTGGAAAAATTTTCTATAGAAAAATTTTTGATAAAAAATTTTTGATAGAAAAATTTTTGAAAATTTTTATAGAAAAATTTTTGATGAGAAAATTTTCTTTAGAAAAATTTTAATAAAAAAATTTTTCTATAGAAAAATTTTTGATACAAAATTTTCTATAGAAAAGTTTTTGATAAAAAAATTTTCTATTTTCTTTAGAAAAATTTTTGATAAAAAAAATTTTCTTTAGAAAAAATTTTAATAAAAAATTTTCTATAGAAACATTTTTCATAGAAAATTAAAAAAAAAAAAAAAATTTTATATAAAAAAAAATTTTGATAAAAAAATTGTCTATGGAAAAATTTTTGATTTAAAAATTTGCAAAAGAAGAATTTTTGATAAAAAATTTTTGAAAGAAAAATTTCTTTAAAAAAATGTTCTATAGAAAACTTTTTGATAAAAATAAAAAAAATTTCTATGAAAAATTTTTGGAAAAAAAATTTCTATGAAAAATTTTTGAAAAAAAAATTTCTATGAAAAATTTTTGAAAAAAAAATTTCTATAAAAAATTTTTGAAAAAAAAAATTTCTATGAAAAATTTTTTATAGGAAATTTCGGGAAAATTTTTATAGGAATTTTTGAAGAATTTTTTTGCACTTTTTTTTTGTTATTAAATTTGCGGATTTTTTTAATTTTTCTTCTTCTTCTTGGTTGAAAGTCAAAAATTTCGATAACTTTTAGCAACTGACATGTGTTGCCATAAACAACACAACTTTTTTCACTAGTTGTGTTGCCAGTAGAAAAAGCAACTAAAGTTCGGTTGCAGTACACAATGGAGTCATTAACGTCAATTCAATATAAAATAAAATCCCTTTTGCCAACAAAAAGCCTAAGTGATTCGGAAGCGAGTATGATTTAGAAATTATATTCTAGAAAACCATATATTTGATATGAAAAACTTTAAAGCCTTTTAATCGATTTAAGGTTAAGAGTTGCCAAAATTCTTTTTTTTTTAATTTTAGTGCCTTATAATTGTCTATTTCTGTTTTTAAATAAAATTTTCCTCTTAATTTCGACTTTAATTTGAAAATAACCATTTCTTTTGTTACTTGTAATTAATAAAGAAAAATTAAATTTTCCTTTCTTCATTCCATTATTCTCCTCAAAGCGAAAGATGAGCATTCCTGCACTCTGAGGCAACCAATTCTTTCTTTCCTTTGGCAATTTTCATTTGTTGTAGAATTACAAAAACAAAAAAAAAGTAAAAGCAAAAGCGCTGGAAAAGAGTTAAAGAACAAACAAAATGGAAACCCCACGTTTTTACAGAAAAAACTGTAAGTTTTAAAAATGAATGCGAAGAAGAAGAATACGCTGTTGTAAGCTCATAAAAGCGCACAATTTTAATTGCATTGCAATTCAAGGTGGCAGCAAATGCTGCTGATGCTTTTGCTGCTCCAGCTGCTATTGCAGGGGATTTTGTATTGTACTTTATTCTTTGAAAGCAATATCTGTATGATGGTATTTATTTCAAATGCATGGAACATGCCACGGCGTTTTAACAAAGTTTTATGAAAAAAGTAGCATTTGAATGTGGGGAGATATATAAATGAACAGAAAATCGCTAGAGCAAATAAACAATCAAAAATTCTTAGGATAAATAGAAATATTTGTTAGAAAGCTAAAATATTTGAAAGAAATAAATGTATGATTGGTAAAAAAAACCAATCAGAATATCTAGACAAATGCTTAAAGTAAGACAATTTATATAACCAAAAATGACACCTGATATTAATAAAAAATTTTAACACTTACTCTACCATAAGCCTTTTTCAAAATTAAACTTTATTAACAAAATCCTTAATTTTTCACACATTTATAAACTCATTTTCAGTTAAAGGCATTAACGTCAAATGAATGAAAATCTTCGAATGAATATAATGTATTCAAATGCATATACAAATGATGATTATTTCATTCCATTACTTAAATTACCGTCTGCTTTATTCACACATACACTGAAAAAAAAGCGAACAAAGAAAAATAACAGAAATGGATATCAAAAAATGTCCGTCCATCCACCTATTCATTCATATATTCTCTGCTACTCAGTTTTCAAATGTAAAAAAGATAAAAACTCAAAGAATATTTTTTCATATAAAAAAAAATTTAATAAAGGAAAAATGAAAAATCTACCAACAGTATTGAAATAACAGGGCATTTAGTCGAACTTAAGTTTTTCATTATATTCGCGTTTTTGGAACTTAATAAACCCAGTAAGTCAAAATTTAGGCTACTTCTCCAATATCGGTAAAGAAATGTGTTTTAAACAATAAATTAATATACTAGTTCTTTATTAAATAATTTCCGCTTTTAAAGATATTGACATATATTTCTTAAAAATTTTATGACGTCAAAAACTGTCTACAAAAAATTTCACATTATTATAAATTTTCTATAGAAAATTTCCCGAAAAAATTTCATATCAAAAATTTTTAAAGAAAAATTTTGACATCAAAAATTTTCTGAAAAATTTCTATAGAAAAATTTTGGACATCAAAAATTCACTAAAAAATTTTCTATAGAAAAATTTTTGACATCAAAAATTTTCTATAGAAAAATTTTTGACATCAAAAATTTTCTTAAGAAAAATGTTTGACATCAAAAATTTTCTAAAGAAAAATTTTTGACATCAAAAGATTTCTACAGAAAAATGTTTGACATCAAAAATTTTCTATAGCAAAATTTTTGACAACAAAAATGTTCTATAGAATAATTTTTGACACAAAAATTTTCAGTAGAAACATTTTTGACATCAAAAATTTTTGATGTCAAAAATTCCTCTATAGAAAATTTTTGATGTCAAAAATTCTTCTATAGAAAATCAAAAGTAGAAAAGTAGAAATCAAAAATAGAAAAATTTTTGACATCAAAAATTTTCTATAGAAAAATTTTTGAAATCAAAAATTTTCCATAGAAAAATGTTTGACATCAATAAATATAAAAAAAATTTTGGCATCAAATATTTTCTATAGAAATGTTTTAGACATCAAAAGATTTCTATAGAAAAATTTTTAACATCAAAAATTTTCTATAGAAAAATTTTTGACATCAAAAAATTTTCTATAGAAAAATTTTTGACATCAAAAATTTTCTATAGAAAAATTTTTGACATCAAAAATTTTCTATAGAAAAATTTTTGACATCAAAAATTTTCTATAGAAAAATTTTTGACATCAAAAATTTTCTATAGAAAAATTTTTGACATCAAAAATTTTCTATAGAAGAATTTTTGACATCAAAAATTTTCTATAGAAAAATTTTTGACATCAAAAATTTTCTATAGAAAAATTTTTGACATCAAAAATTTTCTATAGACAAATTTTTGACATCAAAAATTTTCTATAGAAAAATTTTTGACATCAAAAATTTTCTATAGAAAAATTTTTGACATTAAAAATTTTCTATAGAAAAATTTTTGACATTAAAAATTTTCTATAGAAAAATTTTTGACATCAAAAATTTTTCTATAGAAAATTTTTATGTCAAAAATTTTTCTATAGAACATTTTTGTTGTCGAAAACTTTTCTATAGAAATTTTTGTGATTTTCTATAGAAAAATTTTTGACATCAAAAATTTTCTATAGAAAAATTTTTGACATCAAAAATTTTCCGAAGAAAAATGTTTGACATCAAAAATTTTCTATAGAAAAATGTTTGACATCAAAAATTTTCTATAGAATAATTTTTGACATCGAAAGTTTTCTATAGACAAATTTTTGACATCAACAATTTTCTATAGAAAAATTTTTGACATTAAAAATTTTCTATAGAAAAATTTTTGACATCAAAAATTTTTCTATAGAAAATTTTTATGTCAAAAATTTTTCTATAGAACATTTTTGTTGTCAAAAACTTTTCTATAGAAATTTTTGTGATTTTCTATAGAAAAATTTTTGACATCAAAAATTTTCTATAGAAAAATTTTTGACATCAAAAATTTTCTATAGAAATATTTTTGACATCAAAAATTTTCTATAGAAAAATTTTTAACATCAAAAATTTTCTACAAAAAAATGTTTGACATCAAAAATTTTCTACAAAAAAAATGTTTGACATCAAAAATTTTCTACAAAAAAAATGTTTGACATCAAAAATTTTCTATAGAAAAATTTTTGGCATCAAAAATTTTCTATAGAAAAATTTTTGACATCAAGAATTTTCTATAGAAAAATTTTTGACATCAAAAATTTTCTATAGAAAAATTTTTGACATCAAAAATTTTCTATAGAAAAATTTTTGACATCAAAAATTTTCTATAGAAAAATTTTTGACATCAAAAATTTTCTATAGAAAAATTTTTGACAACAAAAATTTTCTATAGACAAATTTTTGACATCAAAAATTTTCTATAGAAAAATTTTGGACATCAAAAATTTTCTATAGAAAAATTTTTGACATCAAAGATTTTCGACAGAAAAATTTTTGACATTATGAAAAATTTACTTAACAAAAATTTTTTATAGAAAAACTTGACATCAGAAATTTTCTACAAAAAAAATTTGTATCAATAATTTTATCTAGAAAAGTTGTACATCAATAATTTTCTATAAAAAAAATTTACATCAAAAATTTTTTATAAAAAATGTTTACATCAAAAATTTTTGATCTAAAATTTTTATAGAAAAATTTTATATAAAAAATTTTCAATAGTTAATTTGACATAAAAAATATGATATCAAAAATTTTCTATAAAAAAATTTGGCCATCAAAATTTTTGTACAGGAAAGTTTGATATGATATCTAAAGAAAAATTTAACACCAAAAAATTGACATCAGAAATTTTTTAGACAAAAATTTGCATCAAAAATTTTATTTAGAAAAAAATTGTGATCGAAAATTTCCTATAGATAATTTTGACATCGAAAATTTCCTATAGAAAATTTTGACATCAAAAATTTTCTACAGAAAATTTAACATGAAAATTTTTTTTAAAAAATTTTATGTCAAAAATTTCTATAAAAAAATTTCACATCAAAAATTTCTATAAAAACTAATGTTTGAAAACAAATTTCTTAAGAAAAATTTTACATCAAAAAATGGTCTGATTTCCCCTTTTTAAGATTAATTGTTGTCTTACATTTTTCCATTAATTACACTGTGGTCGATTTTGACAAACTTTTTTTACTGACAAAAGTGAGACCTATTGGGTAAAGATACTTAGGGTACGCTGAATTAAGTGGTGGTAACCTTTTTTTAGGTTAGCTCTAGTTTTCGAGATATAGCGTTATAAAAAATGGAGGAGGTTGAATATTCGCGTAACTCGAAAACAGTTTATTTTCTTTAACTAAATAAAAAAACCAAATTTCGGCAACAAAATTATCTTTTAATCAAAGCAGTCGTTTTGGAAATACTTGTTTTGTTTGCAAAAAAAATATTTTTTTCTTTTGCAAAAAATGTATTTCAAAAATGACTGTTCGGATAAAAAACATAATTAGTGTTCCTGAAAGATAATTTTCTTGCTGATTTTCGTTTTTTTGCTTAGTTTAAAAACTTGAACAGTTTTTGAGTTACGCGAATATTTATTACGCAACCTTCTCCATTTCTTAAATAACGCTAACCTATAAAAACGGTTAGCACCATTGAATTCAGCGTATTTGAATTATTATTACGCACTAGGTAACAAGACGGTGTTATTTATAATGAAAGCATCCTATTCCATGACCGTCATAGCAGATATCCCTTAACTTTCGAACTACTGGGTCACATACATATCTTTTTAGCACATTAAAAAGTCTGAGTGTGTGTGTGTGTGTCTAGCGAAAATGCGAAAAAATTATAAATCATAGCTTAATTTTCCTGTTTCCGTTTGTTTAATGCCTTTTTAAATGAAATGAATGAAATATTTTACTCCTGAAAATGGTGCTTTATCGTCTCCTTTTCGTCTTTTAACAATCACAGACACCAGCAAAAAATTATTAAAATAATAATGAATATTTGAAAAAAGACTCTAATGAGAGAATACGGACATATTAAAGAGGAATATGAGTAACGAGGACAATGCAGGAACACAGAGCAATATTCTGAGGCTTGTACAAATTTTTAAACGTTAAGACCGCGGAAAACCATACAATAGCATATGACTGTCTGTCTGTCTGTCTGTCTGACTGCTTGGAAAAGACTAAATATTTTAAATGGGTATGTGACAAAGAGGTTTGACACTTTTGCATTCAATGGAAGAATACAGTAGAGTCTAATGTTGTCATATGTAGTCAAGATATAGACTAGCTAATCTTTTTATTTACTTATCTAATATTTGAAAGGTAGATTATCAAAAATATAGATATATAGGATAAAAGAACATTTTTAAGGCTATCTTTAAAGAATGTCTAAAAAATTGATAATATTGAACAATGAACAGTGGGATGGTGGAATAATTTAATGGAAATAGGTCCGCAACTTCTAAGCCGAAGGATCAATTTTAAAATGGTTGCAGCAGTGCTGGATAACTTATGTTTTTAACATCGAAAATTTTCTTTAGAAAATTTTAACATCGAAAATTTTCTTTAGAAAATTTTAACATCGAAAATTTTCTTTAGAAAATTTTAACATCGAAAATTTTCTTTAGAAAATTTTAACATCGAAAATTTTCTTTAGAAAATTTTAACATTGAAAATTTTCTTTAGAAAATTTTAACATCGAAAATTTTCTTTAGAAAATTTTAACATCGAAAATTTTCTTTAGAAAATTTTAACATCGAAAATTTTCTTTAGAAAATTTTAATAACGAAAATTTTCTATAGAAAATTTTAACATCGAAAATTTTCTATAGAAAATTTTAACATCGAAAATTTTCTATAGAAAATTTTAACATCGAAAATTTTCTATAGAAAATTTTAACATCGAAAATTTTCTATAGAAAATTTTAACATCGAAAATTTTCTATAGAAAATTTTAACATCGAAAATTTTCTATAGAAAATTTTAACATCGAAAATTTTCTATAGAAAATTTTAACATCGAAAATTTTCTATAGAAAATTTTAACATCGAAAATTTTCTTTAGAAAATTTTAACATCGAAAATTTTCTTTAGAAAATTTTAACATCGAAAATTTTCTTTAGAAAATTTTAACATCGAAAATTTTCTTTAGAAAATTTTAACATCGAAAATTTTCTTTAGAAAATTTTAACATCGAAAATTTTCTTTAGAAAATTTTAACATCGAAAATTTTCTATAGAAAATTTTGCATCGAAAATTTTCTATAGAAAATTTAAACATCGAAAATTTTCTATAGAAAATTTTAACATCGAAAATTTTCTATAGAAAATTTTAACATCGAAAATTTTCTATAGAAAATTATAACATCGAAAATTTTCCATAGAAAATTTTAACATCGAGAATTTTCTATAGAAAATTTTAACATCGAAAATTTTCTATAGAAAATTTTAACATCGAAAATTTTCTATAGAAAATTTTAACATCGAAAATTTTCTATAGAAAATTTTAACATCGAAAATTTTCTATAGAAAATTTTAACATCGAAAATTTTCTATAGAAAATTTTAACATCGAAAATTTTCTATAGAAAATTTTAACATCGAAAATTTTCTATAGAAAATTTTAACATCGAAAATTTTCTATAGAAAATTTTAACATCGAAAATTTTCTATAGAAAATTTTAACATCGAAAATTTTCTATAGAAAATTTTAACATCGAAAATTTTCTATAGAAAATTTTAACATCGAAAATTTTCTATAGAAAATTTTAACATCGAAAATTTTCTATAGAAAATTTTAACATCGAAAATTTTCTATAGAAAATTTTAACATCGAAAATTTTCTATAGAAAATTTTAACATCGAAAATTTTCTATAGAAAATTTTGCATCGAAAATTTTCTATAGAAAATTTAAACATTGAAAATTTTCTATAGAAAATTTTAACATCGAAAATTTTCTATAGAAAATTTTAACATCGAAAATTTTCTATAGAAAATTTTAACATCGAAAATTTTCTATAGAAAATTTTAACATCGAAAATTTTCTATAGAAAATTTTAACATCGAAAATTTTCTATAGAAAATTTTAACATCGAAAATTTTTCATAGAAAATTTTAATATCGAAAGTTTTTTATAGAAAATTTTAATATCGATAATTTTCTATAGAAAATTTTAACATCGAAAATTTTCTAAAGGAAATTTAACATCGAAAATAAAAAAAAAATTAACATCGAAAATAAAAAAAATTAACATCGAAAATTAAGAAAAAAAATTAACATCGAAAACTTCTTAGAAAAAATATTAACATCGAAAATTTTTTATAGAAAATATTAACATCGAAAATTTTCTTTAGAAAATTTTAACATCGAAAATTTTCTTTAGAAAATTTTAACATCGAAAATTTTCTATAGAAAATTTTAACATCGAAAATTTTCTATAGAAAATTTTAACATCGAAAATTTTCTATAGAAAATTTTAACATCGAAAATTTTCTATAGAAAATTTTAACATCGAAAATTTTCTAAAGGAAATTTAACATCGAAAATAAAAAAAAAATTAACATCGAAAATAAAAAAAATTAACATCGAAAATTAAGAAAAAAAATTAACATCGAAAATTTCTTAGAAAAAATATTAACATCGAAAATTTTTTATAGAAAATTTATCGAAAATTTTCTATAGAAAATTTTAACATCGAAAATTTTCTATAGAAAATTTTAACATCGAAAATTTTCTATAGAAAATTTTACATCGAAAATTTTCTATAGAAAATTTTTACATCGAAAATTTTCTATAGAAAATTTTAACATCGAAAAATTTCTAAAGAAAATTTAACATCGAAAATTTTCTAAAAAAAACTTTTACATCGAAAATTTTCTGTGGAAAATTTTAACATAAAAAGTTTTCTATAGGAAATTTTAGCATCGAAAATTTTCTATAGAAAATTTTAACATAGAACATTTTTTATGGAAAATTATAACATTAAAAATTTTCTAAATATTATTGCTAATGTTTGACGATTGTTTGATAATGGTTTCTCATTAACTGGCGATTGTTAGACAACTGTTTGAAGATTATTTGAAGATACTTGACGATCTTTTATGACTGTTTGACAATTGTTTGATGATTGCTTGATTATTGTTTGAAAATGTTTAAGAATTTGACAAAGTTTTCTATAGAAATGCAAAGTTTTTCTATAGGCAATGTTTTTCTATAGAAAACTGGATGAAAATCAAACTTTTTTATAGAAAACTGGACGAAAGTCAAAATTTTCAATATAAAACTGGTCGAAAGGCAAAGTTTTCTATAGAAAACTGGGCTAAATGCAAAGTTTTCTATAGAAAACTGGGCAAAAGGCAAAGTTTTCTATAGAAAACTGGACGAAAACTGTTCTATAGAAGCTTAACGAAAGAAAAAGTTTTCTATAGAAAACTAGGAGGAAGGCGAAATTTTCTATAGAAAACTTGACGAAAGGAAAAATTTTATATAGAAAACTAGACGAATGGCAAAGTTTGCTATACAAACTGTTTTATGATTATTTGACAATTCTTTGATAATTGTTTGAAAATTGTTTATGTTTGTTTCATAATTGCTTTGACTGTTGTTTGATGATTGTGTGAAGATTTTGACAATTTTTTACGACTGCTTTATGATTGTTTGACTCTTGTTTGATGGTTGTTTGACGATTGTTTGATGATTGATTGGCGATTAACTGCCAACTGTTTAATTATTTGTAATGATTATTTAAAAATTGTTTGACGATTAACAACCGATTGTTGGATAATTGTTTGACGATTGTTTGAAGATTATTTGAAGACTTTTGAGTAGTTTTTGACGACTATTTGCCATTTATTTAACGAGTTTTTTTTATTGATTTTTTTGTTCATTGATTTTTGGTTCATTGATTTTTTAATGGTTGTTTTACTGGCGTTTGACGACTGCTGACGTTTGTTTGGTGGCTGTTTGATGATTGTTTGATGGTTGTTGGATGATTGATTGACTGAAAACTATTTAATTATTTTTAACTATTATTTAATAATTGTTTGACTATTGTTAGTTGATTGTTTGAAGATTTTTTATAAGTGTTTGATGATTGTCTGACGAATTTTATTGTTTGACCACAGTATGTAGATTATTTGGCAATTTTCAAGATCTAGTTATGTATACTATAGACATATTCTAGTTAATGGCTTAAATCATAGTTCTAGTCACAGTCACGACCACCCACTGTACAAAACTGTTGCATTGGCAACAACAATTTGATATCTATGTGCACCGCATTGCACCCATTCAATGCAATTATCTAAGTATGTATAAACCAGGCGCAGCTTGCAACAAAACATTTAAAACAACACAATCAAACACACAAGAATAACAGCATCTGTGCTAGTTAACAAGGAAAACAGTAACCTAGGAGGCAAGGAACAGGCCCATAAGCCTGGACATTTACAATTGAAATTATTATTATAATAAAGTTGACAGTTTTATATTCACAGAAGAAAACATTCGTTGGGGCAAATGTACGTTCTTTCATTCAAATGCGCAACACCAACGAAACAAATAAAATGCAAAAATAATTCAAATGAAATGAAACATTATGTCTGCGGCTGTCACAGCAACTGCCAACCGAAAGAGAAATTAAGTCTGCTAAAATGACAAATGGCCGTTGAACTTTTTATGCTCTAATGAAATTCGTTATCACAGAAAAGGATTTAATAGAAATTAAAGAAAAAACTGAAATAAATAAAAGACAATAAGAAAATATTTATTTGCATGCAATTTCAAAATTATTTGAAATGAAATGTTCTTTGGTATCTACATATTTTGGTATTCAATTATTTTGCATGTCTTGGATTTAAAAAAAAGACTTTACTTTATAAAATTTAATTAAAATATTTTGTAAATGTTTTAAAAGGAAGTTTGTTCTGTCAGATTTTTTTTGTTTTGTTTTCTTAGTTTTGAAAACTTGACATTTGCAACAATTGCATTATTTGATTCTAGATAATTGTTATTATATTTGTTTATGAGGGTATGAACAAGAATTTATAGAAAATTTTTGAAAAATTATATGTAACATTTTTCTAAAATATCTAAAATTTTTGAAAAATTTGCTATGAAAATAGGAAATTTTCGAAAAATAGGAAATTTTTGAAAAATTTGCTATAAAAATAGAAAATTTTTTAAAAATTTGCTATAAAAATAGGAAATTTTCGAAAAATTTGCTATAAAAATAGGAAATTTTTGAAAAATTTGCTATAAAAATAGGAAATTTTTGAAAAATTTCCTATAAAAATAGAAAATTTTTGAAAAATTTGCTATAAAAATAGAAAATTTTTGAAAAATTTGCTATAAAAATAGGAAATTTTCGAAAAATTTGCTATAAAAATAGGAAATTTTTGAAAAATTTGCTATAAAAATAGAAAATTTTTGAAAAATTTGCTATAAAAATAGGAAATTTTCTAAAAATTTGCTATAAAAATAGGAAATTTTTGAAAAATTTCCTATAAAAATAGAAAACTTTTGAAAAATTTCCTATAAAAATAGGAAATTTTTGAAAAATTTGCTATAAAAATAGGAAATTTTTGAAAAATATTTTTATAGTAAAATTTTCAAAAATTTACTTTTTTTATAGGAAATATTTCAAAAATTTAAAATTTCTATTGGAAATTTTTCAAAAATTTCCTATTTTTATAGAAAATTTTTCAAAAATTTACTATTTTTATAGAAAATTTTTCAAAAATTTACTATTTTAATAGGAAATGTTTCAAAAATTTACTGCTTTTTTAGGAAATTTTTCAAAAATTGACTATTTTTATAGGAAATTTTTCAAAAATTTAATATTTTTATAGGAAATTTCTTAAAAATTTACTATTTTTATAGGAAAATTTTTAAAAAATTACTATTTCTATAAGAAATTGTTCAAATGTTTACTATTTTTATATGAAATTTTTTAAAAATTTTCTATTTTAATAAGAAATTTTTCAAAAATTTCTACAGGAATTTTTTAAAAAAATTTCCATTTTTATGGTTAATTTTTTAAAAATTTACTATTTTTACATAAAGTTTTTCATAAGTTTTCTATTCTAATAAGAAATTTTTCAAAAAATTTAATATTTTTATAGGAAACTTTTGAAAAATTTTCTACTTTTATAGGAAATTTTTGAAAAATTTACTAGAAAATAGAAAATTTTTGAAAAATTTGCTATAAAAATAGAAAATTTTTGAAAAATTTGCTATAAAAATAGGAAATTTTCGAAAAATTTGCTATAAAAATAGGAAATTTTTGAAAAATTTGCTATAAAAATAGAAAATTTTTGAAAAATTTGCTATAAAAATAGGAAATTTTCTAAAAATTTGCTATAAAAATAGGAAATTTTTGAAAAATTTCCTATAAAAATAGAAAACTTTTGAAAAATTTCCTATAAAAATAGGAAATTTTTGAAAAATTTGCTATAAAAATAGGAAATTTTTGAAAAATTTGCTATAAAAATAGGAAATTTTTGAAAAATTTCCTATAAAAATTAAAAATTTTTGAAAAATTTGCTATAAAAATAGGAAATTTTTGAAAAATTTCCTATAAAAATAGGAAATTTTTGAAAAATTTCCTATAAAAATAGAATTTTTTGAAAAATTTCCTATAAAAATAGTAAATTTTTGAAAAATTTCCTATAAAAATAGTAATTTTTTGAAAAATTTCCTATAAAAATAGAAAATTTTTGAAAAATTTTCTATAAAATTGGTAAATTTTTGAAAAATTTACTATAAAATTAGTAAATTTTTGAAAAATTTACTATAAAATTAGTAAATTTTTGAAAAATTTCCTATAAAAATAGTAAATTTTTGAAAAATTTCCTATAAAAATAGTAAATTTTTGAAAAATTTCCTATAAAAATAGTAAATTTTTGAAAAATTTCCTATAAAAATAGTAAATTTTTGAAAAATTTCCTATAAAAATAGGAAATTTTTGAAAAATTTCCTATAAAAATAGTAAATTTTTGAAAAATTTCCTATAAAAATAGTAAAAAAAATTTGAAAAATTTCCTATAAAAATAGTAAATTTTTGAAAAATTTCCTATAAAAATAGTAAATTTTTGAAAAATTTCCTATAAAAATAGTAAATTTTTGAAAATTTTCCTATAAAATTAGTAATTTTTTGAAAAATTTCCTATAAAAATAGTAAATTTTTGAAAAATTTCCTATAAAAATAGTAAATTTTTGAAAAATTTCCTATAAAAATAGTGAATTTTTGAAAATTTTCCTATAAAAATAGTAAATTTTTGAAAATTTTCCTATAAAAATAGTAAATTTTTGAAAAATTTCCTATAAAAATAGTAAATTTTTGAAAAATTTCCTATAAAAATAGTAAATTTTTGAAAAATTTCTATAAAAATAGAAAATTTTGGAAAAATTTCCTACAAAAAAAGAAAATTTTTGAAAAATTCCCTATAAAAATAGTAAAGTTTTGGAAAATTTCCTAAAAAAAGCAAAATTTGCAAAAATTTCAATAAATACTAAATTTTTGTAAATAAAAATTTTTTAGTTAGGAGTTTTTTGTTATTGGTCTATCATATATATACTCGTAAGTTTGTATATGTTTCTGCATTTAATTGCTTTGAAAGACAATGTCTAGTTTACACATTTTCTCCTTTTTCCTCCTAGCCTTTCCCCTTTTCTAACAAAGTTTACCATTTGAAAGTCTAATTCTGTTCATAACTAATCCTGTACATTTGTGTGACTGAATGTTTGACTATTATTCTGTTCATTTGCTGGTTTATTTGTCTGATTGTTGTGGGTCTTTATGAAAGTTAAAAGATATACAGCCATACCTATATATGTATGCATGAACATATGTATGTATGTTTGTTTAAATGTCTATCAATTGGCTAAATTTTCAATTTTAAAGTTTTCTCTTCTAGATACATATTTCGAAAAATAGAAAATTGGTTAGAAAATATTGGAGTTAAAACAAATAAATGATAACTGCATAAAGACAAACATTTCAAACTCTTTGGCAATAAATTTGTTTTCTGTGTATGTGCTTGTGTGTGTGTGACCAAAGTGCAGGATAATAACCAATACAAACAAATTGAGAAAAAGTTAAAATAATATTATGTCCTGCAAGGAACAGCTGATGTTACTGACAATGTCGGTTTTGATGCTGTAATTATGATTTGTATATCTTTTCTATTTATTTTCAATATTTTTTCTTTATTTGTTTTTTGACAATGTTTGTTCAATTTTTGTATTCAGAAGATAAATTATGGCTTTTTCTTGTTATTGGACAAGAAAAGGATATTTTTAAAAATTTCTAAAATTATTTTATAAAACTTTTTTTTTAGTTATTAAAAATATTTCCTATCCTAAACTAAGTCGGAGTGCAATTAGAGCAATAAATAAATTTCTAAACAATATTTTAAAGAATTGGAAAACAATGTTTTTGTCCGTTATTAAAAAGAAATTTGGCATTGTTTATTATGCATTTTATTAAAATTGTACATCAAAGATAACAAAGTAACAAAATATAGAAAATTTTTAAGAAATTTTATAAAAAAAATTTTAAAATTTAGAAAAATTTTATAAAATTGATTATTTTTAAATTTTTTAAATATTTACTATTTTTATAGGAAATTTTTCAAAATTTATATTTTTAAAGAAAATTTTCTAAAAAAAATTTCTATTTTATAGGAAATTTTTCAAAAATTTACGATTTTTATAGGAACTTTTTTTAGTTACTATTTTTATAGAAATTTTTTCAAAAATTTAAAATTTTTATGAAAAAAATTTAACAAAATTTTCTATTTTTCTAGGAAAATTTTCAAAAATTTACCATTTTTATAGGAAATTTTACAAAAATTTACTAGTTTTATAGGAAATTTTTCAAAAATTCATTAGTTTTATAGGAAATTTTACAAAAATTTACTATTTTTATAGTAAAATTTTCAAAAATTTACTTTTTTTATAGGAAATATTTCAAAAATTTAAAATTTCTATTGGAAATTTTTCAAAAATTTCCTATTTTTATAGAAAATTTTTCAAAAATTTACTATTTTTATAGAAAATTTTTCAAAAATTTACTATTTTAATAGGAAATGTTTCAAAAATTTACTGCTTTTTTAGGAAATTTTTCAAAAATTGACTATTTTTATAGGAAATTTTTCAAAAATTTAATATTTTTATAGGAAATTTCTTAAAAATTTACTATTTTTATAGGAAAATTTTTAAAAAATTACTATTTCTATAAGAAATTGTTCAAATGTTTACTATTTTTATATGAAATTTTTTAAAAATTTTCTATTTTAATAAGAAATTTTTCAAAAATTTCTACAGGAATTTTTTAAAAAAATTTCCATTTTTATGGTTAATTTTTTAAAAATTTACTATTTTTACATAAAGTTTTTCATAAGTTTTCTATTCTAATAAGAAATTTTTCAAAAAATTTAATATTTTTATAGGAAACTTTTGAAAAATTTTCTACTTTTATAGGAAATTTTTGAAAAATTTACTACTTTTATAGGAAATTTTTGAAAAATTTACTATTTTTATAGGAAATTTAAAATTTTTTTTAAAGGAAATTTTTTTTTTAATTTACTATTTTTATAGGAAATTTTTCAAAAATTTACTATTTTTATAGGAAATTTTTCAAAAATTTACTATTTTTATAGGATTTCAAAAATTCAAAAATTTACTAATTTTATTTATTTACTATTTTTTTATAGGAAATTTTTTATAAATTTACTATTTTTTTATAGGAATTTTTTCAAAAATTTTCCATTCTTTTTATAGGAAATTTTTCAAAAATTTACTATTTTTTATAGGAAATTTTTCAAAAATTTACTATTTTTTTTTATAGGAAATTTTTCAAATATTTACTATTTTTATAGGAAATTTTTCAAAAATTTACTATTTTTATAGGAAGTTTTCAAAAATTTACTGTTTTTATAGGAAGTTTTCAAAAATTTACTGTTTTTATAGGAAAGTTTTCAAAAATTTACAATTTTTATAGAAAATTTTTCAAAAATTTACTATTTTTATAGGAAAGTTTTCAAAAATTTACTTTTTTTATAGGAAAGTTTTCAAAAATTTACTTTTTTATTAGAAGCTTTTCAAAAGTTTACTATTTTTTTAGTATTTTTTTCAAAAATTTACAATTTTTATAGTAAATTTTTCAAAATTTACTATTTTTATAGTAAATTTTTCAAAAATTTACTATTTTTATAGTAAATTTTTCAAAAATTTACTATTTTTTTTATAGAAAATTTTTCAAAAATTTATATTTTTTTTATAGAAAATTTTTCAAAAATTTACTACTTTTATAGGAAATTTTTCAAAAATTTACAATTTTTATAGGAAGTTTTCAAAAATTTACTGTTTTTATAGGAAAGTTTTCAAAAATTTACAATTTTTATAGAAAATTTTTCAAAAATTTACTATTTTTATAGGAAAGTTTTCAAAAATTTACTTTTTTATAGGAAAGTTTTCAAAAATTTACTGTTTTTATAGGAAGTTTTTCAAAAATTTTCTATTTTTATACTACGTTATTCAAAAGTTTACTAATTTTATAGGCAATTTTCAAAGATCTACTATTTTTAGGAAATTTTTTTAAAAATTTACTCTTTTTATAGCAAATTATTTTAGAGTTTTATGAATATATTACTTTTGGTACCTCAATCTTATTTCACATTTTCATTCTATTCCCATCAATTTATTCATATGAGTAAAAACTGCATGTAAAACTTTTCTCTGACATGTGACCATTCCAAAATCAATGTGAACTTTGTGATCCACCTCCAATGTCCTCAAATGTTTTACAATTTTAAAAACCATCCTCCCACCTGTCATGTTAATATGAGACACAACATTTAATAAACTCACAACAGAATATCTATTCAAAAGAGGTTAATGAAAGGATAAAATACATATGGGCAAGAGTTTTCCAGTAAAGTTTCCTTTAAGGGTGAGGAAGGGGGAAGAAGAATCTGTGACAAGTTATAAAAACGTATATACAGACAATAAAGAAATTTAATAAACTCTTCTTTTAGGATGTAAAGTAAAGAGTAAATATGTATTTTTTTTTTTCATTTTAATACACAAAAATATTTTATACAGACAATAAATCAAAATGATGTTTTAAATTTGAAATTATTAAATAAAAGTCTTCGAAAAATATTAAAAAAACTGAATTTATATATTTTGAAAACCTATTTTTAATGCTTTCAACATTTGGTACTTTTAAAACTTAAAATGGAAACACCCTGTATGATGAAAATGTTATTAAAAACTCATATTCACACACACATACACATTTAAAGCCCTTAGAAAAGAAGGATGCAAAGGATATATCTAATAATTCTAAAATTTTATGATCCATTAAATAACATCGATATGGAGTAGGTAAATATTTTGTAAATGTATAGGTTACCAAGCATTTTGGAAACCCTAATAATTTTTGATACAAATTATGATACTATTTCTAGAAGTACATTTTTAATTTTTTCAAAAATTTACTATTTCTATAGGAAATTTTTCAAAAATTTACTATTTTTATAGGAAATTTTTCAAAAATTTACTATTTTTATAGGAAACTTTTTAAAAACTTACTATTTTTATAGGAAATTTTTCAAAAATTTACTATTTTTATAGGAAAATTTTCAAAAATTTACTATTTTTATACGAAAATTTTCAAAAATTTCCTATTTTTATAGGAAATTTTTCCAAAAATTTTCATATTTTTATAGGAAATTTTTCAAAAATTACCTATTTTTATAGGAAATTTTTCAAAAATTTCCTGTTTTTATAGGAAATTTTTACAAAAATGGTCATATTTTTATAGGAATTTTTTCAAAAATTTTCTATTTTTATAGGAAAATTTTCAAAAATTTACTATTTTAAGAAGCAATTTTTCAAAAATTTACTATTTTTATAGGAAATTTTTCAAATTTCCTATTTTTATAGGAAATTTTTCAAAAATTTCCTATTTTTATAGGAAATTTTTCAAAAATTTCCTATTTTTATAGGAAATTTTTCAAAAATTTCCTATTTTTAAAGGAAATTTTTGAAAAATTTCCTATTTTTATAGGAAATTTTTCAAAAATTTCCTATTTTTATAGGAAATTTTTCAAAAATTTCCTATTTTTATAGGAAATTTTTCAAAAATTTCCTATTTTTATAGGAAATTTTTCAAAAATTTCCTATTTTTATAGGAAATTTTTCATAAATTTCCTATTTTTATAGGAAATTTTTCAAAAATTTCCTATTTTTATAGGAAATTTTTCAAAAATTTCCTATTTTTATAGGAAATTTTTCAAAAATTTCCTATTTTTGTAGGAAATTTTTCAAAAATTTCCTATTTTTATAGGAAATTTTTCAAAAATTTCCTATTTTTATAGGAAATTTTTCAAAAATTTCCTATTTTTATAGGAAATTTTTCAAAAATTTCCTATTTTTATAGGAAATTTTTCAAAATTTTCCTATTTTTATAGGAAATTTTTCAAAAATTTCCTATTTTTATAGGAAACTTTTCAAAAATTTTCTATTTTTATAGGAAACTTTTCAAAAATTTCCGATTTTTATATGAAATTTTTAATAAAATTTCCTATTTTAAAGGAAATTTTTCAAAAATTTCCTATTTTTATAGAAAATTTTTCAAAAATTTCCTATTTTTATAGGAAATTTTTCAAAAATTTCCTATTTTTATAGGAAACTTTTCAAAAATTTTCTATTTTTATAGGAAATTTTTCAAAAATTTACTATTTTTATAGGAAATTTTTCAAAAATTTCCGATTTTTATATGAAATTTTTCAAAAATTTCCTATTTTAAATGAAATTTTTCAAAAATTTCCTATTTTTATAGGAAATTTTTCAAAAATTTCAAATTTTTATAGGAAATTTTTCAAAAATTTCCTAGTTTTATAGGAAATTTTTCAAAAATTTCCTATTTTTATAGGAAATTTTTTAAAAAATTTCCTATTTTTATAGGAAATTTTTTAAAAAATTTCCTATTTTTATAGGAAATTTTTCAAAAATTTCCTATTTTTATAGGAAATTTTTCAAAAATTTCCCATTTTTATAGGAAATTTTTCAAAAATTTCCTATTTTTATAGGAAATTTTTCAAAAATTTCTTATTTTTATAGGAAATTTTTAAACATTTCTTATTTTTATAGGAAATTTTTCAAACATTTCCTATTTTCATAGGAAATTTTTTGAAAATTGACTATTTATAGCAAATTGACTGTTAAAAAATGTAACAAAGTTTTAATTAAATCAGTCATGCCTTTAATATTTCCGTTTACTCGCAATTTGAAGTCAGTAAAATTTACATGTCAAATGTAAATGTTGTTGCATGTTGTTATCCGTCTGTCTGTCCGTCCGTACGTTTGTCTGTCTTTCTCCCTTTATTGTTATTTTTTGGTAGGCGTTATTTGTTGCATGTTCTTGTTTTCTATTGCTGTTATTTGTTGTCATTGCTGTTGCTGTTGTTATCGTTTTTGTTGTTGTTTTGTATATGCATTTATTGTCCTGACACATTGCTGACGTTTATTAACACATAAATTTTGATGAGCAGGTGTTTATGATGTCCTTAGATACATGAGTGAATCCTGTTTCATTTATTGTTTAATTTTCGGTATATGAGAATATTTTGGGGGTGTATTGTTATGCTATTGTAAATGTAGATACATACATATTTATGCATGTAATTATTGCTTTCATTTTGTATTGTTGCTAAATTATTTTTCCCTTTTTCATTTCAATTATTTTATTACAAATGATTTACATACATACACATATACCAGGCGCTTGTTATTTGTATGTACTTAAGTATGTGGTTATGTATTTATGTAGAGTTTTCTTTACTTAAGCATAGCAAATTTCCTTGTAAAATGTAAATGATTGCTTTGTGTATCTTAAGCATTAGTTTCTAAATATATGTATATAAAAATTGTTTTCAAATCAAATTTTTCCATAGAAAGATATTAGTCCCCTTATTCATAAACGAAAGGTAAAGATATGTCATACAAATAAATCAAATTTTCTATACAAAATTTCTAAACTTACCCCGAAAAAAGTATTATGACAAACTTATAAATCTAGTTTTCCAAACAAATTTCCTACAATAAGATTTTGATAATTTTATATTTCGTTTGTGAATTAAGGAATAGATATAAATACATTTTCATAAAAACATAAGATGAATACCACATTTCAAACGAATTGACTTGAACTATTAGTTTAAACCAATATCAGCTCAATTAAATGGTCTATATGAAAAATCCCTGCTTACGGTATACAAGAAACCATTTTCCATTTTAATCCTTTATCGTTGCCATTCACAGACACTCAGAAATAGCCCAAAATATACCGAAACAAATTCGTAACAGATGAAGGTATAGAAGAAGCGAAAACGCATTAAAACCCATTTCAATTCTCAGATGAATAAAGTTATAAAAATCTGCAAATGTATAAAGAAAATACCCAAACGCTTGCATTGAAATCAAGAATAAGAGAAAAACTCAGATTCTGAGGTAAAAATTAAAATTTTATTATTGTAACAACTGAATGAAAATTACTTGGAAACTTTGTTCAGGTGCAAAGTTGTACATGTTTTCATATAAAGGCAGAGAAAAGCTCTATTTAACGCAAGATCGATATAACCAAAAAAAAAAAGGTAAAGTAAGGGTAGAATACAATAGACTATAAAGTCCCTTGTACTACTGAAGCTTCAAAAAGGTTTCTTCATTGAACCATCGGAACATCTTAAAAAAGCTCCTAAATATTGAAAATTTTTTTATCAAAAACTTTTCTATATAAAAATTTTAAATCAAAAATTTTTCTATGGAAAATTTTTTTTATCAAAAATTCTGGAGCCAATTTTTAAATTAACATTATTCTATAGGAAATTTTCTATCAAACATTTTTCTATAGAAAATTTGAATATCTAAAATTTTTTCTTTAGAAATTATTTTATAAAAAATTTTTTTATAAAAAATTTTTCTCCTAATTTTTTTTTTTTTTTAAATTTTTTTATTAAAAATTATTCTATAGAAATATTTTTTGTGCCAAAAATCTTCCTATAAAAAACTTTTTTATCTAAAATTTTTCTATAGAAAATTTTTTAACAAAATTTGTTTATAAAAAATTTTCTGTAGAAAATTTTTTTATCAAGTATTTTTATCAAAAACTTTTTTATATATAACTTTTTTATAGGAAGTGTTTTATTAAACATTTTCCTATAGAAAATTTTATTATCAAAAATTTTTCTATAGGAAATTTTTTAATCGAAAATTTTTCTATAGAAGAATTTTTCTTTTAAATTTTTTTGGCAAAAATTTTTCTATCAAAAATTTTTTTGTCAAAAATTTATCTATAGAAAATATTTTTATTAAGAATTTTTCTATAAAATTTTTTTTTATTAAAAACTTTTCTATACAATATTTTTTTTTTATCAAAAATTATTATATAGAAAATATTTGATAAAAAGATTTTATGTGGAAAATTTTCTTATCAAAAATTTTTCCATAGAAAATTTTTTTATCAAAAACTTTTCTATAAAAAATTTTTTTATAAATTGTTTTTTATATAGAAAATTTTCTATCAAAAATTTTTTTTACAGAAATTTTTTTTTTTCTGCAGAAAATTTTTTTAACAAAAATTTTTCTTTATGAAGTTTTCTATCAAACATTTTTCTATACAAAATTTTATTATCAAAAATTTTTCTATAGGAAATTTTTTAATCAAAAATTTTTCGATAGAAGAATTTTTCTTTTAAATTTTTTTGGCAAAAATTTTTCCTTCAAAAAATTTTTTTGTCAAAAACTTCTCTATAGAAAATATTTTTATAAAGAATTTTTCTATAAAAATTTTTTTTATTAAAAACTTTTCTATGCAAAATGTTTTTATCATAAATTATTCTATAGAAAATATTTGATAAAAAAATTTCATATACAAAATTTTCTTACCAAAAATTTTTTCATAGAAAACTTTCCTATCAACAATTTTTCCATAGCAAATTTTTTTATAAATTGTTTTTATTTTGAAAATTTTTTTATCAAAAGTTTTTTTTACAGATTTTTTTTTTTTAATTTTTCTGCAGAAAATTTTTCTATATGAAGTTTTTTATCAAACATTTTTCTATACAAAATTTTATTATCAAAAATTTTTCTATACGAAATTTTTTAATCGAAAATTTTACTATAGAAGAATTTTTCTTTTAAATTTTTTTGTCAAAAATTTTTCTTTCAAAAATTTTTTTGTCAAAAATTTCTCTATAGAAAATATTTTTATTAAGAATTTTTCTATAAAATTTTTTTTTATTAAAAACTTTTCTATGCAAAATTTTTTTATCAAAAATTATTCTATAGAAAATATTTGATAAAAAATTTTTATATAGAAAATTATCTTATTAAAAATTTTTCGATAGAAAATTTTTTTATCAAAAACTTTTCTATAAAAAATTTTTTTAATAAAATGTTTTTTTATATAGAAAATTTCTTATCAAAAATTTTTCTACAGAAAATTTTTTATTAAAAATTTTCTACAGAAAATTTTTTATTAAAAATTTTTCTACAGAAAATTTTTTATGAAAATTTGTTTTATCAATAAATTTTCTAAATACAAGTTTTTTATCAAAATTTTTTCGATACGAAATTTTTTTATCAAAATTTTTTTTTAATAAAAATTCTTCGATAGAAAATATTTTTATTAAAATTTTTTCTAAACAAAATTTTATAAGCAAACATTTTTGTATCGAAAAATATATATAGAAAATTTTTATCTTCAAAAATTTTTTTGTATCAAAAATTCTTCTATAGGAAATTTTGGATTTTGGTTTTGTTTTGTATATACATATTTTGTTTTTGTATTTTCATTTACAAAGCGGTACCAATCGATTCTGGTAGCATTTAAATCCCAACTGAATGCTTTTCAAACTTATTTTTCACGAGTTTCATTAATGTTCGTGATATTTACGAAAGTTATCAAAAGTCTTCGGCTTGTGGTGGTATGGGCTGCCTACGCCTGTTTTTATTGGTTGGTTAGTGAAGTAACCAATTAGTCTATACCAATGTTGAGCAAAGTCTCTCCGATTCTCTCTTATTTTGCGTTTTCCTAACACAAGGGTTAGCAAAATACAAAATCAGAGAGACTTTGCCCAACATTGGTCTATACCAATGTTGGGTAATGTCTCTCTGATTTTGTATTTTGCTAACCCTAGAGGTATCAAAATACAAAATAAGAGAGAATCAAAAAGACTTTGCCCAACATTGGTCTAGACAGATCTAAAGTCACGTTTAGTATCTTATTTGCAAAACCAAATAAATACGAATTATAGTGTCTTTTGGCATCTAAAGCAAGATTGACCATTTTTTGCGTGACAGTGGAATAACAACAGACACATTTAAAAAATGCATACTAAACTAACAATAACAAAACATACAATTCTCAGAGCACCTTCTCATTTTTGTACTCTTCTTAAAACGCTCTACATTTGCCCAAACATGATCTAGACTTTAGATTTTGGTTTTGACTCTAGATTCTAAAGTCAAAACAGCTGTTAAGGGGAGGTGTATATTTGAAGTTATAACAATCATCCTGCAAACGAACTTCATAGCCTCATTCATATGTTCACTCTTAGGGCATAAAAAAGAAAATAAAATGTAATATTTGGTGGAAAATATCAGAGAGGCAAATTAAACGAATTATTATTGTAATCATAACAATTTCCGGTGCAACCAATTATCAAAGACTTTATAACAACAACAATATAAAAAGTAAAACAACAATAACTTTTTATGTAGGAACATTGTAATGACGGCTTAAATATACAGAATAACCAAAAATAGTATAAAAAAAGTTCACAAGTATTAAAATTTTTTACCCTTTACCTCCACAAAAAATTTTTACGAGATGAACACATTAAAAATTGTTGCGTACTATCAACTCCTCCATAAGAAACTTTTAATATTTTTTCTGATTTGAACTATTTTTGTATTATTGAACAATTAATGTCAGAAGTCTAATGTCAACAACTGGACAAATAATTGGTTTCTACCTAATGTGTCCTGGTATATCTTTGGTCGCACTCCAATAACTAAGAAAGCTTGGTGATGTTTTGAAAATTTTATTCAGCAAATACTAAAAATTCTAAATTTTCTTTTCAAGGTCATAAAACAAAGATATGACGGAATAAAACCCAAAAAAAATGAGGTCGATATCTTAAACCGTTTCGTCGAATCTGCGATTTGAAATATTAGTATTTCGCTCAAATGTTAATTTTTCTGGACAATCGACCATCACTGATTCATGGGTCTCATATAACTAGGAGTAGGCAGCCCATACCACCAGAAGCCAAAGACTTTTTCTAATTTTCGTAAAAATCACGATCATTAAGGAAACTTGTGAAATGAGTACTAAAAGCATTCAGTTGGAATTTGAATGTTAACAAAATCGGGTGGTGCCGTTTTGTTAAAGAAAATACAAAAACAAAATACGCAAAAAACAAATTCAAACTCCAAGAACAAAGAAATATAAGCCCGAACATTGTTGCCACGACACCATTATTTTTGTAAATTATTTTGTTTGAAATTAATGTAACCGAATTGGGAATATTTTTCGTAACAAAAAAAAAAATCTTTTAGATTTTTATATTTTTTGGATAAAAAATATTTTTTAGATATTTTCGCTACAAACATTTTTCTATAGACAAATTTTTAGACCAAAATATTTTTCTTTGGAAAATGTTTCGATAAAAATTGTTTATAGAAAATTTTTCGAAAAAAGAAAATATTTTACTGTGAAAATTAACAAAAAAAAAAAAAATATATATATTTTCCTCAAAAAAAAATTTCTATGGACAAGAAATTATCAATAAAAATTTTTTTTGGAACGAAAAATTTTCCATACAAATATTTTTCAAACTAGGAAAATTATTCGCATTTGATCCCAATCTGTTACATATATTTATTAATGTAACAGACAATTTATTGATATTTTTCTATGGACAATTTTTTGATAAATGTATTTTTCCGTAGAAAAATTTTATATAAAAATATTTTTCTAAAGAAATATTTTTCTGTAGAAAAATTTTCTAAAAAATTTTGATAAAAAAATTTTCTATAGAAAAATTTTGGATAAAAAAAATTTCTATAGAAACATTTTGATAAAAAAATTTTTCTATAAACAATTTTTGATACAATAATTTTCTATAGAAACATTTTTGATAAAAAAAATTTATCAAAAAATTTTCTATAGAAAAATTTTTGATAAAAAATAGTACTTTCGAAAAATTTTTTGTAGAAAAATTTTTAATAAAAAATACTTTTTTTTAATAAATTTTTTTGTAATGAAAAATTTTCGATAAGAATATTTTTCAAAAGAGTAAAAATTATTCGCATTTGATCCCAATATGTTACATTTATTTATAAATTTAACAGGCAATTTATTATTATTTTTCTATAGAATAATTTTCGATAAAAATATTTTGCTAAAAAATATTTTTCTGTAGAAAAATTTTCTAAAAAATTTTAAAAAAAATTTTTGATGAAAAAATTTTCTATAGAAAAATTGTGGATCAAAAAATTTTCTATAGAAAAATGTTGATAAACAAATTTTCTATAAAAATTTTTTGATACTAAAATTTTTTATAACAAAATCTTCGATAAAAAAAATTATCAAAAAATTTTCTATAGAAAAATTTTTGATAAAAAAAGTTTTCTGTAGAAACATTTTTGATAAAAAAAAGTTTTCTATAGAAACATTTTTGATAAAAAAAAGTTTTCTATAGAAAAATTTTTGATAAAAAAAGTTTTCTATAGAAAAATTTTTGATAAAAAAAAAGGTTTCTATAGAAAAATTTTTGATAAAAAAATTTTCTATAGAAAAAATTTGAATATAAAAAATTTTCTATAGAAAAATTTTTGAATATCAAAAAGTTTCTATAGAAAAATTTTTGAATATCAAAAATTTTCTATAGAAAAATTTTTGAATATCAAAAATTTTCTATAGAAAAATTTTTGAATATCAAAAATTTTCTATAGAAAAATTTTTGAATATCAAAAATTTTCTATAGAAAAATTTTTGAATATCAAAAATTTTCTATAGAAAAATTTTTGAATATCAAAAATTTTCTATAGAAAAATTTTTGAATATCAAAAATTTTCTATAGAAAAATTTTTGAATATCAAAAATTTTCTATAGAAAAATTTTTGAATATCAAAAATTTTCTATAGAAAAATTTTTGAATATCAAAAATTTTCTATAGAAAAATTTTTGAATATCAAAAATTTTCTATAGAAAAATTTTTGAATATCAAAAATTTTCTATAGAAAAATTTTTGAATATCAAAAATTTTCTATAGAAAAATTTTTGAATATCAAAAATTTTCTATAGAAAAATTTTTGAATATCAAATATTTTCTATAGAAAAATTTTTGAATATCAAAAATTTTCTATAGAAAAATTTTTGAATATCAAAAATTTTCTATAGAAAAATTTTTGAATATCAAAAATTTTCTATAGAAAAATTTTTGAATATCAAAAATTTTCTATAGAAAAATTTTTGAATATCAAAAATTTTCTATAGAAAAATTTTTGAATATCAAAAATTTTCTATAGAAAAATTTTTGAATATCAAAAATTTTCTATAGAAAAATTTTTGAATATCGAAAATTTTCTATAGAAAAATTTTTGAATATCAAAAATTTTCTATAGAAAAATTTTTGAATATCAAAAATTTTCTATAGAAAAATTTTTGAATATCAAAAATTTTCTATAGAAAAATTTTTGAATATCAAAAATTTTCTATAGAAAAATTTTTGAATATCAAAAATTTTCTATAGAAAAATTTTTGAATATCAAAAATTTTCTATAGAAAAATTTTTGAACATCAAAAATTTTCTATAGAAAAATTTTTGAATATGAAAAGTTTTATAGAGAAATTTTTGAATATCAAAAATTTTCTATAGAAAAATTTTTGAATATTAAAAATTTTCTACAGAAAAATTTTTGAATATCAAAAATTTTCTATAGAAAAATTTTTGATAAAAAAAGTTTTCTATAGAAAAATTTTTGATAAAAAAAGTTTTCTATAGAAAAATTTTTGAAAAAAAAGTTTTCTATAGAAAAATTTTTGATAAAAAAAGTTTTCTATAGAAACATTTTTAATAAAAAAAGTTTTCTATAGAAACATTTTTGATAAAAAAAGTTTTCTGTAGAAAAATTTTTGATAAAAAAAGTTTTCTATAGAAACATTTTTGATAAAAAAAGTTTTCTATAGAAAAATTTTTGATAAAAAATGTTTTCTATAGAAAAATTTTCTATAGAAACATTTTTGTTCTGTTCTCTTTGCTTCGGCCTCTGCTTATAAGTTAAATTTACTAACACATATACATATCTATCAAAAATTTTTATTCTTTTAGTGGCGCAGAGTATCTTCTGGTTGGGATTGGCTGAATAAAAAACATTTTTATTCCTTTTTTAGCCTTCAATGCAGGAGCAACTTCAAGCATATTTTTTCAGAGGATTGTTTTTATATTCATTTGTATTTGTTCATAAAGGTATAAATAAGGATTTTATACAATAAAAAGTATACCTTAACCCAGGAGTTTCAAACTAAATGTAACCCTCAGCTATTTTACTAATAAACTTATTTTTCTATGCTGGCTCCAAATTATACCAAGTTTCATCTTGAACTGGAGAGGGTCCCATTTAGAACCGCTGGGGCGTTAACCACAGCCTTCTCATCACCATGTCAGTAAAATTTGCCATATATCGTTTTAAAAACTCCAAATTATTTCACAGGTTTCATGTATGTTTTCATTGCAACTGATGACTTTGTATTCAGCTCCAAAATCCTTTTACTTATTTGATATGTCTGTATGTGCTAACCCAACATGCCACAATAGTTTACTACGAGTATGTGGCAAGTAATCATGAATATTTTTATTTTGTGTTAAAAATAATGTTATTTTTAATTTTTTTTTAACGCTTCTCGTGTTTTTGGTAGTTGTTTTGTTGTGTGGTTTTTACAATATTTCTTACATCTTATCAGATATTCTTCCATTACTATATATATCTACATACGAGTATGCATATGGCGGGTAATTAAATTGCTGCCACTGCCTTTTGGCAATGATGGGGCTTTGAAATATTTTCAGTGCAAAAGTGCATATTCTTCGCTGGATATTTGTATAAGGATGTAAGTGGAAGCTGAATTGAAGTTTGCAGATTTTTTTGAGTATATTTATTTTAATATTGTCAAAAGTTATAAAAATACTCGTATATGTATTTGAATTCTGAGTCAAGTGATGGTATTAAAATTTATCTTCTTTGTGTGAAAAAAAAAACGTAATTTCGAGTGTTTTACTGATCAAGTCAAGGCAAACCATTGAACTGTTTCATACCAAGATTACATAACACATATGTACATTCGTGAAGGTGTAGAGTAGGCTTGTGTTTATTAATGAATATGAAATCCAACGCGGTTTTAAAAGTATAACAGTCAGGGCTAAAAGTGTCAGATTTTAAATAAATATTGCAAATAACTAGCAACTCGGATCCGGCGTAAAAAGTTAAATCTGTTTAATTTATTTTCTATAGAGAAATTTTTGAATATGAAAAATTTTCTATAGAAAAATTTTTGAATAAGAAAAATTTTCAATAGAAAACTTTTCAATATCAAAAATTTTCTATAGAAAAATTTTTGAATATCAAAAATTTTTGAATATCGAAAAATTTTGATATTAAAAAACTTTTCTATAGAAAATTTTTGATATTCAAAAATTATACAAAAATATACAAAAATATACAAAAATGTTTCTATCGAAAATATTTGATATTCAAAAATTTTCTATAGAAAAATTTTTGAATATCAAAAATTTTCGATAGAAAAATTTTTAATATCAAAAATTTTCAATAGAAAAATTTTTGAATATCAAAAATTTTCGATATCAAAAATTTTCGACAGAAAAATTTTTGAATATCAAAAATTTTCGATAGAAAACTTTTTGAATATCAAATATTTTCGATAGAAAAATTTTTGAATATCAAAAATTTTCTATAGAAAAATTTTTGAATATCAAAGATTTTCGATAGAAAAATTTTTGAATATCAAAAATTTTCGATAGAAAAATTTTTGAATATCAAAAAATTTTTGAATATCAAAAATTTTCTATAGAAAAATCTTTGAATATCAAAAATTTTCTATAGAAAAATTTTTGAATATCAAAAATTTTCTATAGAAAAATTTTTGAATATCAAAAATTTTCTATAGAAAAATTTTTGAATATCAAAAATTTTCTTTAGAAAATTTTTGATATTCAAAAATTTTTCTATAGAAAATTTTTGATATTCAAAAATTTTTCTATAGAAAAATTTTTGAATATCAAAAATTTTCTATAGAAAAATTTTTGAATATCAAAAATTTTCTATAGAAAAATTTTTGAATATCAAAAATTTTCTAAAGAAAAATTTTTATATCAAAAAGTTTTTAATATCAAAACATTTTTAAAGAAAAATTTTAAATATCTAAAGTTTTCTAATGAAAAATTTTGCATATCATAAATCTTCTAAAGAAAAATTTTTAACATTAAAAATTTTCTAAAGAAAAATTTTTAACATTAAAAATTTTCTAAAGAAAAATTTTTAATATCAAAAATTTTTAAACGAAAAAAAATTTTTAATATCAAAAATTTTTAAACGAAAAATTTTTAATATCAAAAATTTTCTATGGAAAAATTTTTGAATATCAAAAATTTTCTATAGAAAAATTTTTGAATATCAAAAATTTTCTATAGAAAAATTTTTGAATATCAAAAATTTTCTATAGAAAAATTTTTGAATATCAAAAATTTTCTATAGAAAAATGTTTGAATATCAAAAATTTTCTATAGAAAAATTTTTCAATATCAAAAATTTTCTATAGAAAAATTTTTCAATATCAAAAATTTTCTATAGAAAAATTTTTGAATATCAAAAATTTTCTATAGAAAAATTTTTGAATATCAAAAATTTTCTATAGAAAAATTTTTGAATATCAAAAATTTTCTATAGAAAAATTTTTGAATATCAAAAATTTTCTATAGAAAAATTTTTGAATATCAAAAATTTTCTATAGAAAAATTTTGGAATATCAAAAATATTCTATAGAAAAATTTTTGAATATCAAAAATTTTCTATAGAAAAATTTTTGAATATCAAAAATTTTCTATAGAAAAATTTTTGAATATCAAAAATTTTCTATAGAAAAATTTTTGAATATCAAAAATTTTCTATAGAAAAATTTTTGAATATCAAAAATTTTCTATAGAAAAATTTTTGAATATCAAAAATTTTCTGTAGAAAAATTTTTGAATATCAAAAATTTTCTATAGAAAAATTTTTGAATATCAAAAATTTTCTATAGAAAAATTTTTGAATATCAAAAATTTTCTATAGAAAAATTTTTGAATATCAAAAATTTTCTATAGAAAAATTTTTGAATATCAAAAATTTTCTATAGAAAAATTTTTGAATATCAAAAATCTTCTATAGAAAAATTTTTGAATATCAAAAATTTTCTATAGAAAAATTTTTGAATATAAAAAATTTTCTATAGAAAAATTTTTGAATATCAAAAATTTTTTAAAGAAAAATTTTTGAATATCAAAAATTTTCTATAGAAAAAATTTTGAATATCAAAAATTTTCTTTAGAAAAATTTTTGAATATCAAAAATTTTCTATAGAAAAATTTTTTAATATCAAAAATTTTGTATAGAAAAATTTTAGAATATCAAACATTTTCTATAGAAAAATTTTTGAATATCAAAGAAAAATTTTTGAATATCAAAAATTTTCTATAGAAAAATTTTTGAATATCAAAAATTTTTTATACAAAAATTTTTGAATAGCAAAAATTTTCTATACAAAAATTTTTGAATATCAAAAATCTTCTACAGAAAAATTTTTGAATATCAAAAATTTTCTATAGAAAAATTTTTGAATATAAAAAATTTTCTATAGAAAAATTTTTGAATATCAAAAATTTTTTATAGAAAAATTTTTGAATATCAAAAATTTTCTATAGAAAAATTTTTGAATATCAAAAATTTTCTATAGAAAAATTTTTGAATATCAAAAATTTTCTTTAGAAAAATTTTTGAATATCAAAAATTTTCTATAGAAAAATTTTTTAATATCAAAAATTTTGTATAGAAAAATTTTTGAATATCAAAAATTTTCTATAGAAAAATTTTTGAATATCAAAAATTTTCTATAGAAAAATTTTTGAATATCAAAAATTTTCTATAGAAAAATTTTTGAATATCAAAAATTTTCTATAGAAAAATTGTTGAATATCAAAAATTTTCTATAGAAAAATTTTTGAATATCAAAAATTTTCTATAGAAAAATTTTTGAATATCAAAAATTTTCTATAGAAAAATTTTTGAATATCAAAAATTTTCTATAGAAAAATTTTTGAATATCAAAAATTTTCTATAGAAAAATTTTTGAATATCAAAAATTTTCTATAGAAAAATTTTTGAATATCAAAAATTTTCTATAGAAAAATTTTTGAATATGAAAAATTTTCTATAGAAAAATTTTTGAATATCAAAAATTTTCTATAGAAAAATTTTTGAATATCAAAAATTTTCTATAGAAAAATTTTTGAATATCAAAAATTTTCTATAGAAAAATTTTTGAATATCAAAAATTTTCTATAGAAAAATTTTTGAATATCAAAAATTTTCTATAGAAAAATTTTTGAATATCAAAAATTTTCTATAGAAAAATTTTTGATATTCAAAAATTTTTTATAGAAAAATTTTTGAATATCGAAAATTTTCTATAGAAAAATTTTTGAATATCAAAAATTTTCTATAGAAAAATCTTGGAATATCAAAAATTTTCTATACAAAAATTTTTGAATATCAAAAATTTTCTATACAAAAATTTTTGAATATCAAAAATTTTCTATACAAAAATTTTTGAATATCAAAAATTTTCTATACAAAAATTTTTGAATATCAAAAATTTTCTATAGAAAAATTTTTGAATATCAAAAATTTTCTATAGAAAAATTTTTGAATATCAAAAATTTTCTATAGAAAAATTTTTAAATATCAAAAATTTTCTATTGAAAAATTTTTGAATATCAAAAATTTTCTATAGAAAAATTTTTTAATATCAAAAATTTTCTATAGAAAAATTTTTTAATATCAAAAATATTCTATATAAAAATTTTTGAATATCAAAAATTTTATATGGAAAATTTTTTTGTTTTTTGGAATACAAATATGTCACGACTAAGAGGCAATAAAGGACAACTGTTTGATTAAAACGACATTTTATTAAGAAAGTACTTAAGGAACAGTACTTTCTTAACAAATGATTTATTTCCTGCTATTTTGAAAAATATTATGTCTTATTAAAAATACGTATACATAACTATTTACGAATTACTTAATAAATATTTCCTTTCCTCAGTTAGTAGTGGCAATAAACAACTATTTTTTGCCTTTAAATCGAAAAGCTGACACTTGATATAAATAGGAAATGTTAAAAGTAAAACTAAAACTGTCAGATTACTATTATTATTATTATTTTTATTATTATTAGAATTGTTTGTGGATTTTCAATTAAACCAAACGAATTGGAGAAAAAAATTAAACGACAATGAAAAATTGCAGTTGTCATAAATAAAAATGTCTCAAATAGAAGTACTTATGTTGTAGATATATAAAACTGCAATTCCATTTTAGTTACAAACAAACAACGACATAAATATTAGGAAAGGAAATGTTAATGTTACTAGGTCTGTTTAAAGAGTTTAAAAGTTAGGCAATTAACCCATTGGGGTGGGCAGGTGATACATGTGTTATCAGCAAGACTTTCCATTAAAATTTTGATATACTTGATGTTTTCTTATTATTCTAAGACGATTGTCCGTCTGTCTTTATATCTGTCCGTCTGTCTTTGTATGTCTGTCTGTCTGTCTGTCTGTCTGTCTGTCTGTCTGTCTGTCTGTCTGTCTGTCTGTCTGTCTGTCTGTCTGTCTGTCTGTCTGTCTGTCTGTCTGTCTGTCTGTCTGTCTGTCTGTCTGTCCGTCTGCTGTAGGTCACTGAAATTTGGAACAAATATTCTTTATTTCTTGAAAATTTTTTATATTGAAATTTGGCGAAATCCGTTAAAATTTGACCATAACTCCCGTATAACCTCGCATAGGTCAATTGCTTATTCACTTATTCATTTGCTGATTTTAAAACAACCTTCAAAAGGTTATACCATTTTCAGTGCTTTAAATTCTTTAAAGGAAGTCTTCACAAAAACCCTCAATACAACAATTAGATAGTCTTAAGTTTAAATGCAGGATAAAGGCATAAAGTGTAAATAAAAGGACTGCATTTAAGATATAAAATACTATTCAGAGACAGCAACAATTTTTAGCCAGTTGTATATGACAACTGCATTTTGACATTTAACAAACTTCGAACCAACACAACTGAAGAACATTTGCATAAACCTACACAACACAAATATATTCAGTTGTAAAACCACAAAGGATATTTGTATGTAAAAGGAAACGCATGAAAACATACTGTATTAATTATTCTACATACTTACATACATTCAATGTAAACTATTGGAAAAGAACACCATCCAACAAAATTTTGAAAAAGTTGTATCAGGGCCTTTAACTAAAATTTTTGACATTAAAAACTTTTCCATAGAAAATTTTTGATATTAAAAATTTTTCCCTTGAATATTTTTGATACTAAAAATTTTTGATATTAAAAATTTTTCTATAGAAAATTTTTGATATAAAAAATTTTTCTATAGAAATTTTTTTTAGAAATTTTTTGATATTAAAAATTTTCCTATGGAAAATTTTTGATATTTAAAACTTTTCTCTAGAAAATTTTTGATATTAAAAATTTTTCTCTAGAAAATTTTTGATATTAAAAATTTGTCTATAGAAAATTTTTGATATTAAAAATTTGTCTATAGAAAATTTTTGATATTAAACAATTTCTGTAGAAAAGGTTTGATATTAAAAATTATTCTTTAGAAAATTTTTGATATTAAAAATATTTTTATAGAAAATTTTTGAGTTTAAAAATTTCTATAGAAAATTTTTGATATTGAAAAATTTTTCTATAGAAAATTTTTGATATTACAAATTTTTCTATAGAAAATTTTTGATAGTACCAATTTTTCTATAGAAAACTTTTGATATACATTTTTTTTTGGAAAATTTTTGCTTTAGACAAATTTTGGTATTACCAACTTTTCTCTAGAAAATTGTTAATATTAAAACTTTTTCTATAGAAAATTTTTGATATTAAAAATTTTTCTGTAGAAAATTTTTGATATTAAATTTTTTTTTTTTTTTGGAAAATTTTTGATATTCAAAATTTTTGTATAGAAAATTTTTAATATTACAAATTTTTCTAAAATTTTTGATATTAAATTTTTTTTTTTTAATTTTTGATATTAAAAATTTTTCTATGGAAAATTTTTGATATTAAAAATTTTTCTATAAAAAATTTTTTATATTAAAATTTTTTCTATAAAAAATTTTTTATATTAAAATTTTTTCTTTAGACAATTTGTGGTATTAACAACTTTGCTCAAGAAAATTTTTAATATTAAAAATTTTCTATAGAAAATTTTTGATATTAAAAATTTTTCTATAGAAAACTTTTGATATTACAAATTTTTCTATAGAAAATTTTTAATATTACAAATTTTTCTAAAATTTTTGATATTAAAATTTTTTTTTTTAATTTTTGATATTAAAAATTTTTCTATAGAAAATTTTTGATATTAAAATTTTTTCTTTAGACAATTTGTGGTATTAACAACTTTTCTCAAGAAAATTTTTAATATTAAAAATTTTCTATAGAAAATTTTTGATATTAAAAATGTTTCTATAGAAAATTTTTGATACTAATTTTTTTTTCTGTAAAAAAATTTTTGATATTAAAAATTTTTCTATAGAAAATTTTTGATATTAAAAATTTGTCTATAGAAAAAATTTTTGATAGTACCAATTTTTCTATAGAAAAATTTTGATATAAATTTTTTTTTTTGGAAAATTTTTGCTTTAGACAAATTTTGGTATTACCAACTTTTCTCTAGAAAATTGTTAATATTAAAACTTTTTCTATAGAAAATTTTTGATATTAAAAATTGTTCTGTAGAAAATTTTTGATATTAAATTTTTTTTTTTTGGAAAATTTTTGATATTAAAAATTTTTCTATAGAAAATTTTTGATATTAAAAATTTTTCTATAGAAAATTTTTGATATTAAAAATTTTTCTATAGAAAATTTTTGATATTACAAATTTTTCTATAAAAAATTTTTGATATTCAAAATTTTTGTATAGAAAATTTTTAATATTACAAATTTTTCTAAAATTTTTGATATTAAATTTTTTTTTTTTTTTTAATTTTTGATATTAAAAATTTTTCTATGGAAAATTTTTGATATTAAAAATTTTTCTATAAACAATTTTTGATATTAAAATTTTTTCTTTAGACAATTTGTGGTATTAACAACTTTTCTCAAGAAAATTTTTAATATTAAAAATTTTCTATAGAAAATTTTTGATATTAAAAATTTTTCTATAGAAAATTTTTGATATTACAAATTTTTCTATAGAAAATTTTTAATATTACAAATTTTTCTAAAATTTTTGATATTAAATTTTTTTTTTTTTTAATTTTTGATATTAAAAATTTTTCTATTTATGGAAAATTTTTGATATTAAAAATTTTTCTATAGAAAATTTTTGATATTAAAATTTTTTCTTTAGACAATTTGTGGTATTAACAACTTTTCTCAAGAAAATTTTTAATATTAAAAATTTTCTATAGAAAATTTTTGATATTAAAAATTTTTCTATAGAAAATTTTTGATATTACAAATTTTTCTATAGAAAATTTTTAATATTACAAATTTTTCTAAAATTTTTGATATTAAATTTTTTTTTTTTTTTAATTTTTGATATTAAAAATTTTTCTATGGAAAATTTTTGATATTAAAAATTTTTCTATAAACAATTTTTGATATTAAAATTTTTTCTTTAGACAATTTGTGGTATTAACAACTTTTCTCAAGAAAATTTTTAATATTAAAAATTTTCTATAGAAAATTTTTGATATTAAAAATTTTTCTATAGAAAATTTTTGATATTACAAATTTTTCTATAGAAAATTTTTAATATTACAAATTTTTCTAAAATTTTTGATATTAAATTTTTTTTTTTTTTAATTTTTGATATTAAAAATTTTTCTATTTATGGAAAATTTTTGATATTAAAAATTTTTCTATAGAAAATTTTTGATATTAAAATTTTTTCTTTAGACAATTTGTGGTATTAACAACTTTTCTCAAGAAAATTTTTAATATTAAAAATTTTCTATAGAAAATTTTTGATATTAAAAATTTGTCTATAGAAAATTTTTGATATTAAAAATTTGTCTATAGAAAATTTTTGATATTAAACAATTTCTGTAGAAAAGGTTTGATATTAAAAATTATTCTTTAGAAAATTTTTGATATTAAAAATATTTTTATAGAAAATTTTTGAGTTTAAAAATTTCTATAGAAAATTTTTGATATTGAAAAATTTTTCTATAGAAAATTTTTGATATTACAAATTTTTCTATAGAAAATTTTTGATAGTACCAATTTTTCTATAGAAAACTTTTGATATACATTTTTTTTTGGAAAATTTTTGCTTTAGACAAATTTTGGTATTACCAACTTTTCTCTAGAAAATTGTTAATATTAAAACTTTTTCTATAGAAAATTTTTGATATTAAAAATTTTTCTGTAGAAAATTTTTGATATTAATTTTTTTTTTTTTTTTTGGAAAATTTTTGATATTCAAAATTTTTGTATAGAAAATTTTTAATATTACAAATTTTTCTAAAATTTTTGATATTAAATTTTTTTTTTTTTAATTTTTGATATTAAAAATTTTTCTATGGAAAATTTTTGATATTAAAAATTTTTCTATAAAAAATTTTTTATATTAAAATTTTTTCTATAAAAAATTTTTTATATTAAAATTTTTTCTTTAGACAATTTGTGGTATTAACAACTTTGCTCAAGAAAATTTTTAATATTAAAAATTTTCTATAGAAAATTTTTGATATTAAAAATTTTTCTATAGAAAACTTTTGATATTACAAATTTTTCTATAGAAAATTTTTAATATTACAAATTTTTCTAAAATTTTTGATATTAAAATTTTTTTTTTTAATTTTTGATATTAAAAATTTTTCTATAGAAAATTTTTGATATTAAAATTTTTTCTTTAGACAATTTGTGGTATTAACAACTTTTCTCAAGAAAATTTTTAATATTAAAAATTTTCTATAGAAAATTTTTGATATTAAAAATGTTTCTATAGAAAATTTTTGATACTAATTTTTTTTTCTGTAAAAAAATTTTTGATATTAAAAATTTTTCTATAGAAAATTTTTGATATTAAAAATTTGTCTATAGAAAAAATTTTTGATAGTACCAATTTTTCTATAGAAAAATTTTGATATAAATTTTTTTTTTGGAAAATTTTTGCTTTAGACAAATTTTGGTATTACCAACTTTTCTCTAGAAAATTGTTAATATTAAAACTTTTTCTATAGAAAATTTTTGATATTAAAAATTGTTCTGTAGAAAATTTTTGATATTAAATTTTTTTTTTTTTGAAAATTTTTGATATTAAAAATTTTTCTATAGAAAATTTTTGATATTAAAAATTTTTCTATAGAAAATTTTTGATATTAAAAATTTTTCTATAGAAAATTTTTGATATTAAAAATTTTTCTATAGAAAATTTTTGATATTACAAATTTTTCTATAAAAAATTTTTGATATTCAAAATTTTTGTATAGAAAATTTTTAATATTACAAATTTTTCTAAAATTTTTGATATTAAATTTTTTTTTTTTTTTAATTTTTGATATTAAAAATTTTTCTATGGAAAATTTTTGATATTAAAAATTTTTCTATAAACAATTTTTGATATTAAAATTTTTTCTTTAGACAATTTGTGGTATTAACAACTTTTCTCAAGAAAATTTTTAATATTAAAAATTTTCTATAGAAAATTTTTGATATTAAAAATTTTTCTATAGAAAATTTTTGATATTACAAATTTTTCTATAGAAAATTTTTAATATTACAAATTTTTCTAAAATTTTTGATATTAAATTTTTTTTTTTTTTAATTTTTGATATTAAAAATTTTTCTATTTATGGAAAATTTTTGATATTAAAAATTTTTCTATAGAAAATTTTTGATATTAAAATTTTTTCTTTAGACAATTTGTGGTATTAACAACTTTTCTCAAGAAAATTTTTAATATTAAAAATTTTCTATAGAAAATTTTTGATATTAAAAATTTTTCTATAGAAAATTTTTGATACTAATTTTTTTTCTGTAAAAAAATTTTTGATATTAAAAATTTTTCTATAGAAAATTTTTGATATTAAAAATTTTTCTATAGAAAATTTTTGATATTACAAATTTTTCTATAGAAAATTTTTTATATTTAAAATTTTTGTATAGAACATTTTTTTTTGATATTAAAAATTTTTCTATAGAAAATTTTTGATACTAAAATTTTTCTGTAGAAAATTTTTGATATTAAAAATTTTTGTATAGAAAATTTTTGATATTACAAATTTTTCTATAGAAAATTTTTGATATTCAAAATTTTTGTATAGAAAATTTTTAATATTACAAATTTTTCTAAAGAAAATTTTTGATATTAAAAATTTTTCTATAGAAAATTTTTGATAGTAAAATTTTTTCTTTAGAATATGTTTGATATAAAAATTTTTTCTTTAGAAAATTTTTGATACTAAAATTTTTTCTTTAGAAAATTTTTGATACTAATTTTTTTTTTTAGAAAATTTTTGTAAGCAAAATTTTTTTATACTAAAATTTTTTATTTTAGAAAATTTTTGATATTAAAATTTTTTCTTTAGAAAATTTTTGATATTTAAAATTTTTCTTTAGAAAATTTTTTATATTAAAAATTTTTCTTGAGAAAATTTTTAATATTAAAATCTTTTCTTTAGAAAATTTTTGATATTAAAAATTTTTCTTTAGAAAATTTTTAATATTAAAAATTTTTCTTTAGAAAATTTTTAATATTAAAAATTTTTCTTTAGAAAATTTTTGATATTTTGTTGCCTGATGTAAATTTGCATACAACATATCAATATTCACTTCATATTATTCTTCATCTTCCCAAACAATCAAATAAGTGATCAAAATTGTTTATTATCATAAAATTGTCTATGGCTACATGAAGAGGATGTTGTCTTAGGTTGTTGCAAGTAAATATATTTTAAAAATGATGTTTGTAGTAAATTGCTTTTCAATGTGTAAAGTATTTGTGTTTATGTATATAATATATCTTATCTTCAATACAAGGACTCTAAATGGGGTAAGAGTTTACAAATTGATTGTGCGAGAAATTTTGTACT
>OW121744.1:20985110-21065335 GCA_933228675.1 Stomorhina lunata
GCCGGTCTACTTTCTGTACGTTTGTATGAACAAAAGACATGTTTCTTAAAATTTTGGCAGCACTTTATTATTTGTTATTGTTATTGCATACAAGTACAAAATTCAGCTCATTTACATTAACAGTGTCATATATAAATATACAACTAATTACTACGATTTCTTTAATTTTCAATTTAAAAAGAAATATTTATAAATTCTAAATAGTATTTTTATGCGATGTATATTTTCGACTGTTGCCATATGGTAACAATTGGATAATAAAGTTAATATTTCAATTAACATTTTATTTATGTTTTTTTTAACAAATAAAATATGGTTTTGTCATTAAATAAAAATATGATTTTATATTTTGTGAAATAATCTAAAATAACATTTAATTTTAATATCCAGAAAATTCGTTTAGAAAGAATTAAAAAAAAGTAAAAACTTATTTTTTGAGTTTGGGCACTTTAGAAAAAATTGTGAAATATATAAAGGAATCGAAGACACAAATAAGAGTGCTTCGCATAACATTAGTATGTGCATATCTTTATGCTGTGCTTCAGGATACAGGATGTGTGAATATTAAAGTATCCTTTACTTTTATGTTTCCTGTTCATTGTCCACTATATACTCGTACTTGTTCATATTCCACTGTATATATTCTTTAAAGACAAACATGCAAATTAATATTTACTTATTGCATTTTACAAATAAATAGTAGAATATACAGAAAATTTTTGAGCTACAAAAGCAATTTGTGGTTTTAAAGAAAACCTGAATTTTTCTCTTCTTAAAAAACTGGAAAAAGTTTAAGCTACAAAAATCTTTTTAATCATAGGGCAAGGAAGTTCTTAAATTTTATGTATATAAGAAAATTACTACATGTATATTATGGATTTCTTCTCTGTTTTTTGTATCTTAAATAAAATAATAGTTTTATGGTTTATTTAAGAATGAAAAACTAATGCGAATATGCATATTAACTATGCATATTCGTATAAATATCTCTGGGACTTATGTATATATGGTAATAATTTATATACCTGATTTATATATATAAATATATCTGCTTCAATAATTTTGTATAGAAAAAATTTTAATATCAAAAATTTTCTTAAGAAAAAATTTGAATATCAAAAATTTTCTTAAGAAAAAATTTTAATACAAAAAATTTTCTTAAGAAAAAATTTTAATATCGAAAATTTTCTAAAGAAAAAATTTTAATATGAAAAATTTTCTAAAGAAAAAAATTTCATATCAAAAATTTTCTTAAGAAAAAATTTTAGTATCAAAAATTTTCTAAAGAAAAATTTTTAATATCAAAAATTTTCTAAAGAAAAAATTTTAATATCAAAAATTTTCTAAAGAAAAAATTTTAATATCAAAAATTTTTTAAAGAAAAAATTTTAATATCAAAAATTTTCTAAGGAAAACATTTTGATATCAAAAATTTTCTAAAGAAAAAATTTTAATATCACACATTTTCTAAAGAAAAAGTTTTAATATCAACAATTTTATAAACAAGAAATTTTAATATCTAAAATTTTCTTTAGAAAAATTATTAATATCAAAAATTTTCTTTGTATTTCTTTTTTGTTCATTTTTATTATTAAACATTTTCTTTAGAAAAGCTTGTATTATTAAAGATTTTCTTTTGAAAATTTTTAATATGAAAAATTTTCTCTAGAAAAATTTTTAATATCAACAATTTTCTATAGAAAAATTGTTAATATCAAAAATTTTCTATAGAAAAATTTTCAATATCAGAAATTTTCTATAGAAAAATTTTTAATATCAGAAATTTTCTATAGAAAAATTTTTAATATCAGAAATTTTCTATAGAAAAATTTTTAATATCAAAAATTTTCTATAGAAAAATTTATAATATCAAAAATTTTCTAATTGTCCTTATGTTATTATAATTCAAAAATAAAGACTATACGCATTTGATGCCAAATCTGTTATATTTATTTATTAATGTAACAGTCAAATTTATTGATAAAAAGCCAAAAAATGTTTGCGCAGAAACCGAAATTTCTCGATTCGCTTCGATGGTTGGTTAGGCTATGTTTTTAGGAGGAGTATACCCAATTTTAGTCAGATCGAAAACCTGGCATTATAACTTTTTTTATAAACAAAATCTTTACGAATTATGTTTATAAGCCATAAGTAAAAGCTCAGATTATCAACTGAACAAAACACAAATATTTTTCAGTTTTCATCTTCCTTCATTTCCCATGTTCTTATTTGTATTCGATTGTGATCAAATGCGAATAATGTTTCTTTTTGAAAAATGTTTACTATCAAAACTTTTCTATAGAAAAATGTTGAGTATCAAAAATTTTTTTTTATAGAAACATTTTTAATATCAAAAGTTTTTTATAGAAAATTTTTTAAAATCCAAAATTTTCGATAGAATTTTTTTAATCAAAAATTTTCTATAGAAACATTTTTAATATCAAAAATTTTCTATAGAAAAATTTTTAATATCAAAAATTGTCTATAGAAAAAATTCTCTATAGAAAAATTTTTAATATCAAACATTTTTTATATAAAAACTTTTAATATCAAAAAGTTTCTATAGAAAAATTTTAAATATTAAAAATTTTCTATAGATAAATTTTTATACAAGAATTTTTTATAGAAAAATTTTTAATATCAAAAATTTTTTTATAGAAAAATTTTTAATATCAAAAATTTTCTATTGAAAAATGTTTAATATCAAAAATTTTCTATAGAAAAATTTTTAATATCAAAAATTTTCTATAGAAAAGATGTTCTATAGAAATATTTTTAATATCAAACATTTTTTATATAAAAACTTTTAATATCAAAAAGTTTCTATAGAAAAATTTTTAATATTAAAAATTTTCGATAGACAAATTTTTATACCAAAAATTTTCTATAGAAAAATTTTTAGTATCAAAAATTGTCTATAGAAAAAATTCTCTATAGAAAAATTTTTAATATCAAACATTTTTTATATAAAAACTTTTAATATCAAAAAGTTTCTATAGAAAAATTTTTAATATTAAAAATTTTCTATAGATAAATTTTTATACAAGAATTTTCTATAGAAAAATTTTTAATATCAAAAATTTTTTATAGAAAAATTTTTAATATTAAAAATTTTTTATAGAAAAATTTTTAATATCAAAAATTTTCTATAGAAAAATTTTCTATAAAAAAATTTTTAATATCAAAAATTGTCTATAGAAACAATTCTCTATAAAAAAATTTTTAATATCAAACATTTTTTATATAAAAACTTTTAATATCAAAAAGTTTCTTTAGAAAAATTTTTAATATTAAAAATTTTCTATAGATAAATTTTTATACAAGAATTTTCTATAGAAAAGTTTTTAATATCAAAAATTTTTTATAGAAAAATTTTTAATATCAAAAATTTTCTATAGAAAAATTTTTAATATCAAAAATTATCTATAGAAAAATTTTTAATATCAAAAATTTTCTATAAAAAAATTTTTAATATCAAAAATTGTCTATAGAAAAAATTCTCTATAGAAAAATTTTTAATATCAAACATTTTTTATATAAAAACTTTTAATATCAAAAAGTTTCTATAGAAAAATTTTTAATATTAAAAATTTTCTATAGATAAATTTTTATACAAAAATTTTCTATAGAAAAATTTTTAATATCAAAAATTTTTTATAGAAAAATTTTTAATATCAAAAATTTTCTATAGAAAAATTTTTAATATCAAAAATTTTCTATAGAAAAATTTTTAATATCAAAAATTTTCTATAGAAAAATTTTTAATATCAAAAATTTTCCATAGAAAAAATGTTCTATAGAAATATTTTTAATATCAAACATTTTTTATATAAAAACTTTTAATATCAAAAAGTTTCTATAGAAAAATTTTTAATATTAAAAATTTTCGATAGACAAATTTTTATACCGAAAATTTTCTATAGAAAAATTTTTAATGTTTTTTTTATTAAAAAAATGTTTAATTTCAAACAATTTTCTAATGTGTTTTAATTTTTAATAAATCGAAAAAGGTGTACTTAAAGTACATTTTATTTTAATATTTTATAAAAAATCAAGGAAGCCATTTTCCGTCCCTGTTCTTTAGATAAACACTCTGTACGTATGATTAATATATTTGTTTAAGTTTTGTATAAATATCAATCATACGCCCAGTAAAACATTGTTTGAACAAAATTTTGTTCTTGATTGTAATATTTTATATTACTCGTATATAAAACATGAGCATCTGCATGACACCTTCAATTTAAACAAAAATATATTTTTATATTTTTCAGAATCTTTTATTTGCTTTAAAAATTTTCAATAGAAATCCGAAACCATTGAGCTCCTACATTTGACTAATAATCGTAAACATCGAAAATGAAAAACGTATTATCTGCAATATAATAAATATGAAAATTGTTAAACAATTATCACAAATTTGCCAGCAATAACAAAGATACATATTATTAAATAAAACCATTTAAAAACATACCGTCAAAAAAGTTTGTAATGTAACCGGTGTAAAATTACCCGCCAAAACGGTGCTGTGCTTTTGTGAACGTTGCATAAATATTATTAACATTTTTCGAAATTTGTTATTTTGATCCATCCAATTACAGCTATAGATGGCCGTCGTTAAATAGTCACTCTTCTCCATTAGCACATTGACAGACCAACAGCAGGGAAACACCTGAACAAGTATAACGCCAACATAGACAATGGCAAAGAATTGTTGGGTAAAATCACGTTTGAAAGCAATTAAATTGATGGCTGTCAGACAAAGAGCCAGGCCGGTAACGAAAAATTGCAGAAATAAAGTGGTCGAGATGACGGGGCGTATGCAATCGAAATAGCTGGAAACACAGGACAAAAGAAGGTAAAATGAGGAATTAAAAAAGTAATTTATAAACAATATAAGTGGATTTTTTGAACAAATTAAATATTTTTTTTCGTTAACCTAAAGATTTACAGCCAAAAAACTTTTTAATTTTTTTTTTCAAATTCCCTTTTTTTGTATGAACTAACGACATAAAGTATTACATGATTTCCTAATAGGTTTGTTTTCCAAATCTTAAACTAAAAGATTAACTTGTGTGCTAAAAAGTGCTGGGCCATTGAAAGCTATTCAATTGTATAAATACATACGCTTGTATGTAAATGAGTACATGTCACCTGTTTTAAATGTTGATGATATGCTAAGTACTTTCAGCCACAAAATTTTCACAAAAATTTTCAAATGTATACACGTTTCTAGTTATAAGCAACTGCTTATACGGTAGAGTGGCTTCATAAAAAAAAATTTCTATAAATTGTTCATATTTTCTATAGAAAAATTTTCATATTTTCTATAGAACAATTTTCATATTTTCTAAAGAAAAATTTTCATAATTTCTATAGAAAAATTTTCCAAAATTTTCCATAGAAAAATGTTCAAACATTTTCTATAGAAAATATTTCAAAAATTTTCTAAAATTTTCTGTTCAAAAATTTTCAAAAATTTTCTATTGAAAAATTTTCAAACATTTTCTTTAGAAAAATGTTCAAAAATTTTCTATAGAAAAATTTTCAAAAATTTTCTATAGAAAAATTTTAAAAAATTTTCTATAGATAATTTTAAAAAATTTTCTATTGAAAAATTTTCAGAAATTTTCTTTAGAAAATTTTCAGAAATTTTCTATAGAATAATTTTCAAAAATTTTCTATAGAAAAATTTTCAAAAATTTTCTATAGAAAAATTTTCAAAAATTTTCTATAGAAAAATTTTCAAAAATTTTTTTATAGAAAAACTTTCAATAATTTTCTATAGAAAATTTTTCAAAAATTTTCTATAGAAAAATTTTCAGAAATTTTCTTTAGAAAATGTTCAGAAATTTTCTTTAGAAAATTTTCAGAAATTTTCTTTAGAAAATTTTCGGAAATTTTCTTTAGAAAATTTTCAGAAATTTTCTTTAGAAAATTTTCGGAAATTTTCTTTAGAAAATTTTCAGGAATTTTCTATAGAAAATTTTCAAAAATTTTCTATAGAAAAGTTTTCAAAAAATTCCTATACGAAAATTTTTAAAAATTTTCTATAGAAAATTTTTCATATTTTCTATAGAAATTTATCTACAGAAAAATTTTAAAAAATTTTCTATAGAAAAATTTAAAAAAATTTTCTATAGAAAAATTTTAAAAAATTTTCTATAGAAAAATTTTAAAAAATTTTCTATAGAAAAATTTTCAAAAATTTTCTATAGAAAAATTTTCAAAAATTTTCTATAGATAATTTTAAAAAATTTTCTATTGAAAAATTTTCAGAAATTTTTTTATAGAAAAACTTTCAATAATTTTCTATAGAAAATTTTTCAAAAATTTTCTATAGAAAAATTTTCAGAAATTTTCTTTAGAAAATGTTCAGAAATTTTCTTTAGAAAATTTTCAGAAATTTTCTTTAGAAAATTTTCGGAAATTTTCTTTAGAAAATTTTCAGAAATTTTCTTTAGAAAATTTTCGGAAATTTTCTTTAGAAAATTTTCAGGAATTTTCTATAGAAAATTTTCAAAAATTTTCTATAGAAAAGTTTTCAAAAAATTCCTATACGAAAATTTTTAAAAATTTTCTATAGAAAATTTTTCATATTTTCTATAGAAATTTATCTACAGAAAAATTTTAAAAAATTTTCTATAGAAAAATTTTAAAAAATTTTCTATAGAAAAATTTTAAAAAATTTTCTATAGAAAAATTTTCAAAAATTTTTTATAGAATAATTTTCAAAAATTTTCTATAGAAAAATTTTCAAAAATTTTCTATAGAAAAATTTCAAAAATTTTTTATAGAAAAACTTTCAATAATTTTCTATAGAAAAATTTTCAAAAATTTTCTATAGAAAAATTTTCAGAAATTTTCTTTAGAAAATGTTTAGAAATTTTCTTTAGAAAATTTTCAGAAATTTTCTTTAGAAAATTTTCGGAAATTTTTTTTAGAAAATTTTCAGGAATTTTCTATAGAAAAATTTCAGAAATTTTCTATAGAAAAATTTCAGAAATTTTCTACAGAAAAATTTTCTATAGATTAATTTTCAAAAATTTTCTATAGAAAAGTTTTCAAAAAATTCCTATACGAAAGTTTTTAAAAATTTTCTATAGAAAATTTTTCATGTTTTCTATAGAAATTTATCTACAGAAAAATTTTAAAAAATTTTCCATAAAAAAGTTTTCAAAAATTTTCTGGAGAAAAATTTTTAAAAATTTTTAAAAATTTTCTATTGAAAATTTTTCAAATGTTTTTCAAAAATTTTTGAAAATTTTCCTATAGAAAAAAAATTGAAAATTTTTGAATATGGAAAATTTTTAAAAATTTTTCTATAGAAAAATTTTCAAAAATTTTCTGTAGAAAAATTTTCAAAAATTTTCTAGAGAAAAAGTTAAAAAAATTTTCTATAGAAAAATTTTTAAAAATTTTCTATTTTATTAGAAAATTTTTTAAAATTCTTTAAAATATTTCTATAGAAAAATTTTCAAAAATTTTCTACAGAAAAATTTTTAAAAATTTTCTATAGAAAAATTTTTAAAAATTTTCTATAGAAAAATTTTCAAAAAATTTCTTTAGAAAAATTTTCAAAAATTTTCTATAAAAAAAAATCCAAAAAATTTAAAAAAAAAATTCAAAAATTTTAAAAAATTTTCTATAGAAAAATTTTGAAAAATTTTCTATAGAAATATTTTAAAGAATTTTAAAAAATTTTCTATAGTTTTCTATAAAAAAATTTTCAAAAAGTTTCTATAAAAAAATTTTCAAAAATTTTCTATAAAAAAATTTTTTAAAATTGTTTATCGAAAAATTTTCAAAACTTTTCAGAAATTTTCTATTAAAATTTTTCTTAAAAATTTTCTATAGAGAAACTTTCAATAATTTTCTACAGAAAAATTTTCTTTAAAAAAATTAAAAAAAAATTTTCTTTAGAAAAATTTAAAAAAATTTTCTATAGAAAAATTGTCAAAAATTTTCTATAGAAAAATTGTAAAAAACTTTCTATAGAAAAATTTTCGAAAACTTTCTATAGAAAAATTTTCGAAAATTTTCTATAGAAAAATTTTCGAAAATTTTCTATAGAAAAATTTTCGAAAATTTTCTATAGAAAAATTTTCGAAAATTTTTTATAGAAAAATTTTCGAAAATTTTCTATAGAAAAATTTTCGAAAATTTTCTATAGAAAAATTTTCGAAAATTTTCTATAGAAAAATTTTCGAAAATTTTCTATAGAAAAATTTTCGAAAATTTTCTATAGAAAAATTTTCGAAAATTTTCTATAGAAAAATATTTAAAAATTTTCTATAGAAAAATTTTCAAAAATTTTCTATAGAAAATTTTCAAAAAATTTTAAAAAGTTTCTATAAAAAAAATTTCAAAAATTTTCTTTACAAAAATTTTCAAAAATTTTTTATAGAAAAATTTTAAAAAATTTTCTATAGAAAAATCTTCTATATTTTCTATTGAAAAATCTTCAAAAATTTTGTATAGAAAAATTTTCAAGATTTCCGAAACACATTACAAAAATTTTGGTTTTAGAGACTGTTTGATTTATTTAGACCACTTAAGCGTGTGTTATCTCCCCTTACTATCACCAATATAAATTTGTTTTTGAAATTCAGTTACATTTGCGTTTTCCATTAAAGCTGTTCTTGTTTATGTGGACGACAATTGTAAGTTGTACCAAACCTTGGATGTATTGGTTCCAAAGAGGAATAGGAATTAAACTATTGTATGTATATAGTGGGATAAAGTGGAAATAATTTAAGAATTTTTGTTTGCTATTGATTTGAAAGATATTTAAATGACGAACACTTTTCGATATTGGTCGAAATGTAAGACATTTCAGAAACATTTGTGTAGCCTACTTTAAGGATAATCTCAATAATATATAACGTATAAGATTTACTACATTGTTTTTTTAAAGAAAATTTTTTGACAAACAAACGAATATGTTTAGATATCAAATTTTACTTAACTTTTTGCAAAATAAATTATTTTAAGAACCCCTAAGGTATGCTAAAAAATATTTTCCTTAAAGTCTGAGTTTTTAATTGATATCGAATGCGTTGATGTGGCCGCAGATATATATAGAGAACTAGTCACAGGTCAAAATAAAGACCTTGTCTCTTATAGAAGTGTATTATTTTCTAATTTGAAGATTAATTCTGAAGAATGAAACTGTGTCTTTGTTTCTCTGGTTTTTTCACGTCATTTGTCTCACTGTCCGCTTAAATGCCAAAACTGGCAATCTACTCAACATTTTAGGTCATAGCACTCCTTAAACACATTCCTCCCATTTCAATTCACTACAAAATTTTACCACTTTACTCCATATGGATGTACAGTATGTACTAGTGTCTCTGTAGGACGTGTTATTTTAGGTTTAAGCGCATTTGCCATTCATTCATCCTCTACTGTTTTTTTGTTTTTGCTCAATTTTTTGTTGCCCAAATGGTGAAACAATAAAACCAGAACAGTTCCTAAAGCAAAATTGAAAAGAAACTTTGATTATTTTTCTTAAGGCAAAAACATACTTAAACCGAATCTGCGAACATGAAGCATCTCGGACCATGCAATCAGCGTCTCTATGTCTGCCTCTATGAGGATGTGAACATCACGATGACGAAATGATTTTCCGAGTTTTCTGTAATATTTTGCTAAGTAGTTCTAAAGGAAAAAGTTTTTTTCTACTCTTGTTTTTTTTTGTTCCCAAAAACTCTTGTGCTCTTCAAGTGATGAATTAAAAAAAAAACTGCAAAAATGAAAATGGAATCTGATGCTATGGCAACAAAATTTCTAGTAATGGAAGTTAAAAAGCCGGGTTAGCCATGATTTGCATGCTAATGAGCAAAAGTATTTGATTATTTTAAAATACAAAATAAATTTTAGTTTTAAGGGAAAAGTTTGTTCAAATCGAAATGTACTTACAAATATTTTTAGGAAAAAATTAAAGATTAAATAGTTTTTTTCTTAAATTTGAAGTAAAATTTTAAATATTTTTATAATTTTGTGAAATATTAATTTGTATGGTAAGAGAATAAATTTTTATATAGAAAAATTGGTGACAGCAAATTTTTCTATAGAAAAATTGACGATAGTAAAATTTTTCTATAACAAATTGATGATAGTAAAATTTTTCTATAGAAAAATTGACGGAAATAAAATTTTTTATAGAAAAATGGACGATACGAAAATTTTTCTATAGAAAAATTGACTATAGGAAAATTTTTCTATAGATAAATTGACGATAGGAAATTTTTTCTATAAATAAATTGAAGATTTATTTATCGTCAATTTTTCTATAGAAAAATTTTCCTATCGTCAATTTTTCTATAGAAAAATTTTCCTATCGTCAATTTTTCTATAGAAAAATTTTCCTATCGTCAATTTTTCTATAGGAAAATTTTCCTATCGTCAATTTTACTATAGAAAAATTTTCCTATCGTCAATTTTTCTACAGAAAAATTTTCCTGTCGTCAATTTTTCTATAGAAAAATTATACTATCGTCAATTTTCCTATAGAAAAATTATACTATCGTCAATTTTTCTATAGAAAAATTTAATTAAGGTAAATTTTTGCCCTACTGCACGCCGCCGATGTAAAATAAATGGTAAGGTTAGAACAATTTCTTGTTTATATTTTATTGACTTACCTCAACAAATTCTTATGATCCATTATACACATTTTCAACTCTTCGATATTTTGCTTCTCCGAATTATTCTCCACTTCTTTGCCAATTCTTCTAATGCGACTGGCCAGAGTCTCAAAGTGAGCTATAACTAATGTTAAATAACACAATGGATACATGTCATTATTGCCATTTTGAAAGACCGTAAATGTTTGAGCCATATTTTGATAGGCAAATGCTAAAACATAATTTGACTCTGAATCGTTTAAAAAAGTGGGAAACCAGCCACTATAGACCAATCTATGATTCATCCAACCGATGTAGGCAAAACCACAGGCACAAAAGAAATACATTGATATATAGCCCACAAAATAAATATGACAATAACGTATGGCATTCAATATAATGAAGCGATCCTGGCTATGATGACTACTCCTTTCGTCCAAAACCTTCAAAAAGTCATTGGACTTTAATAAACGACGACGGAACATTAGAATGGCCATTTGTTTGAGTGTTGATACGACAATGGTGGTGGTCAGTGAAAGATTTCCCACCAACTCTTGTCGTGAATTAATGAACCAGAGATTTGCCACTAGAGAGGCTGGCAAACAGAAGCCAGCCACAAAATTAATTACTGCCGAATAAATGTAGTAGAGACTGAGCCATAATTGGTTGGTGGTGGCTGGTGGATTGATGCCAATAAATGTAAAATTAAGCCATAGATATTTAAGCCCATAAACGGAGTTTAATGGTTTTCCCAAATCTACAGGACGTTTCAATTGCATATTGTTTCGACTGCTGTTTGCTTGTTAGCTTTTCTTCTTTCTTTTGTGTTTCCTGTTTTTTTTTTTTTTTTTTTTGTTAAGTTTCCTTGTATAGTCCTGATGCTTGGAAATGTATGAACAAAGAATGACTAAGGTGTAACTTAATAGTTTAAGGGGTTTTTATATGGTCTGCAGGTTATTGGAGTGTTTTTTTTACACTAGGTGGGTGTGTAGCCTTTTTCAATTTTTAATTATGGTTTACACTATATTTCGTGTTGATTTTGGGAAAATGGTAATAATTAAAGATACAAGAAAATATTTCTCCTACTTTCTTCTATAAATAAATAATAAGGGTTATCCGTGTTTCTGAAAATAACCAACACTACTTTATTCATGCTGGTGATTAATTAAAACAAAATGAAGGCGTCAAACCCATCTATATGATACATTATACCACAGCGATTTGGAATGATTGTCGCAATTTATTTTTTATACCCTTCACCACCATAGGTGGAAAGGGTATTATAAGTTTGTGTTAATGTTTGTAACGCATAGAAATATTTGTCTTAGACCCACCTTTTAGTATACCAGTAGTCTTAGAATCACTTTCTGAGTCCATTTAGCGATGTCCGTCCGTCCGTCTGGCTGGCTGGACCCCCATGTAAACCTTGTAATCAAACTACAGGTCGCAATTCTAAAGATAATTTGATAAAATTTGGCACAGATAATTTTTTTGATAATGGGACCATGGCTATTGAAATTGGTCAAAATCGGTCCATTATTTATGGTACCTCCCATAGGTCCCACTTCCCGGAATTGATATATTGGCCGCAAATATCAATATTTTTTCATGAAATTTAAAACAAATACTGCTTATGTAAACTTAAATCACTGTATCAAATTTCGTTGAAATCGGTCCACATTTGACCATAGCTCCCATACAAACTCTTCTTTAAAAATGCACTAAATGAGACAAAAAATCACTAAAATGCTCGTAAATCTAAAGATAATGAAACTTTTGAGTTTAGTTTTTTTCATTCATAATTTTTGTAACAACTGTAATCAAATTTCGAGATAATCGGTCTACATTTGACCCTAGCTCTCATATAAGTCCAAATGACGGAAACAGGTTGAGTATATAAGTTTTGAGACAATGTTTGTATGATGGCAAAATTTAGCAAATATTTGTCTTTATACAGGAAAAATAACACCTTTGACCTTAGTGGTGAAGGGTATCGTATGGTCGGCTTGACCGACTATAGTGCTTTCTTACTTGTTGTATTTAATAAAGATTTGACAGGTCGCTGATAGCGAAGTCTGCTGCACTTGGGTCGTAAAGAGGTTTCTTTATGGTACCTGATAAACAGAGGTCGACACAAAGAGAACAGAATAAAAAATGTTTCTATAGAAAATTTTTTTATAAAAAAATTTTCTATAGAAAATTTTCTTACCAAAAGTTTTTCTATAGAAAATTTTTTTATCAAAATTTTTTTATAGTAAATTTTTGAATCAAAAATTTTGTTATAGGAATTTTTTCAAAAATTTTTCAATAGAAAATTTTAATATCAAAAATTTTTCTATAGAAAATTTTTTCCAAAAATATTTTATCAAAAATTTTAGTTAGAACATTTTTTTATCAAAAATTTTTCTATAGAAAATTTTTTTATGAAAAATTTTTTTATAGAAAATTTTGTTATCAAAACTTTTTCTATAGAAAAATTTTGTATACAATATTTTTATCCAAAATTTTGCTAAAGAAAATTTTTTGTAGAATATTTTTTGATCCTAAATTTTTCTATAGTAAAATTTTTTATAAAATATTTTTTTATCAAAAATTTTTTATAGAATAATTTTTTATCAAAAATTTTTCTATAGAAAATTAATTTATCAAAAAATTTTCTATAGAAAATTATTTTATCAAAAATTTTTCTATTTTATTATCAAGAAAATTTTTTATAGTAAATTTTTTATAGAAAATTTTTTAGAAAATTTTTATATCAAAATTTTTTTATAGAAAACTTTTTTATTCTCCTAACTTAAATAGGTATTTTTTTCAATGTGCCGTTTTTTTATTTTTTTTAACGAAATTTTTTTTTATCAAAAATTTTTCATAGAAAATTTTTTTATGAAAAATTTTTTTATAGAAAATTTTGTTATCAAAAATTTTTCTACAGAAAATTTTTGTATACAATATTTTTATCAAAAATTTGGCTAAAGAAATTTTTTGATCCTAAGTTTTTCTATAGAAAATTTTTTTATAAAATATTTTATTATTAAACATTTTTTATAGAATAATTTTTTTATCAAAAATTTTTCTATAGAAAATTAATTTATCAAAAATTTTTCTATAGAAAATTATTTTATCAAAAATTTTTCCTCAGAAAGTTTTTTAGAAAATTTTTATATCCAAATTTTTTATTTTCCTAACTAAAATAGGTTTTTTTTTTCAATGTGCCGTTCTTATGCTTTAAAAACAGGGACTGTAACGGTTATGACTTTTATAATAAAACTCAGAAAATAACGGTTACTTTTGGATTTTTATTTTTTTGATCAGAAGTTGTTTTGTGCCTTTTATTATTTCAGGCAAAAATAACAGTTATTTTTGCTTCATATTTAATCGCTCAAATTATACCGGGTATTTTTGATTTATATTTTTTTGCTCAATTGTTTGAGTATGTTTGATTTATATTATATCGCTCAAAGTATACTGGGTATTTCTGTTTAATATTATATCGCTCAACTTATACCGTGTATTTTTGTTTGTATTTTATCGATCAATTCATACCGGGTAAGTTTGATTTTTATTATATCGCTGAATATGTGACGGTTATTTTGATATAATATTATATCAAGCCATGACTTTTTATTTTGTGATTAAATTTTTTTTAAGCAATTTCTGAAATCTTTTAAAATTGATTTTTTTTTGAAAATTTCCCATAAAAATGGGAAATTTTGAAAATTTCCCACAAAAATTTGAAAATTTGAAAATTTCCCACAAAAATGGGAAATATTGAAAATTTTCCATAAAAATGGAAAATTTTGAAAATTTTCCGAAAAAATGGTAAATTTTGAAAATTTCCCAAAAAAATGGTAAATTTCGAAAATTTCCTATAAAAATAGGAAATTTTGAAAATTTCCCACAAAAATGGTAAATTTTGAGAATCTCCCGAAAAAATGGAAAATTTTGAAAATTTCCCGAAAAAATGGTATATTTTGAAAATTTCCCGAAAAAATGCTAAAATTTGAAAATTTCCTATAAAAATGGTAAATTTTGAAAATTTCCTGGGGAAATTTTGAAAATTTCCCGAAAAAATGGTAAATTTTGAAAATTTCCCGAAAAAATGGTAAATTTTGAAAATTTCCTATAAAAATGGTAAATTTTGAAAATTTCTTATAAAAAAGGGAAATTTTGAAAGTTTCCCATAAAAATGGAAAATTTTGAAAATTTCCCATAAAAACGGGAAATTTTTAAAATTTCCCACAAAAATGATATTTTGAAATTTTCCGAAAAAATGGTAAATTTTGAAAATTTCCTTAAAAATGGGAAATTTTCAAAATATACCATAAAAATGGAAAATTTTGAAAATTTCTCATAAAAAATGGTAAATTTTAAAAATTTCCCATAAAAATGGAAAATTTTGAAAATTTCTCATAAAAATGGTAAATTTTGAAAATTTTCCATAAAAATGGGAAATTTTGAAATATTCCCGAAAAAATGGGAAATTTTGAAAATTTCCCGTAAAAATGTGCAATTTTGAAAATTTCCCGTAAAAATGTGCAATTTTGAAAATTTCTCATAAAATGGGAAAATTTGAAAATTTTCCATACAAATGGGAAATTTTGAAAATTTCCCATAAAAATGGGAAATTTTAAAAATTTCCCATAAAAATGGGAAATTTTGAAAATTTCCCATAAAAATGGTAAATTTTGAAAATTTCCCATAAAAATGGTGAATTTTGAAAATTTTCCATAAAAACGGGAAATTTTTAAAATTTCCCTTAAAAATGGTAAAATTTTGAAAATCTCCCATAAAAACGGAAATTTTGAAAATTTCCCATAAAAAGGGGAAATTTTGAAAATTTCCCGTAAAAATGTTTAATTTTAAAATTTTTTCATAAATATTGAAAATTTTTAAAATTCCCTATATTTAAGGGAAGGAAATTTTCAAAATTTTCAAAATTTCCCATTTTTATGGACGATTTTTAAATTTTCCCATTTATATGGGAAATTTTCAAAATTTCCCATTTATATGGAAAATTTTCAAATTTTCCCATTTTATTGAAAATTTTCAAAATTGCACATTTTTACGGAAAATTTTCAAAATTGCACATTTTTACGGGAAATTTTCAAAATTTCCCATTTTTTCGGAAAATTTTCAAAATTTTATGGGAAATTTTCAAAATTTCCATTTTTATTGGAAATTTTAAAAATTTACCATTTCTATGGGAAGTTTTCATATTTTTACGTAAAATTTTCGAACTTTCCGATTTTTATATAAAAAAATCAAATTCCTGCTCTAAAAAATCAATTTTAAAAGATCTCAGAAATTGCTTAAAAAAATTTAAATCACAAAATAAAAAGTCATTGCTTGATTTAATATTATATCAAAATAACCGTCACATATTGAGCGATATAATAAAAATCAAACTTACCCGGTATGAATTGGGCAATAAAATATAAATAAAAAATACCCGGTATAATTTGAGCGATATAATATAAATCAAAAATACCCGATATGAATATTTTTATGGAGCCCTAATTTGTGATCATAAATCTGATAACATTCGTATTTGCATCGCAGATTCTGGCTAAAATCATATTTTAAATTGAGATTCTTTTAAAAGTTTATAATTTTAGTCATGGACCGTAATGGATGCAAAATTTGTATTCTTTGTAGTCAGTCTTGATAAAATGAATTTTGTATCATTTTGTATCAGGCTTTGTATCCAAAATTCGTATTTTCTAGGTATCACTGTTAAATCTTTGTCTTTAATTCAATCAGTTTTTAACTGTTATCAACTCCTACTCTAATATTTTTCAAATCTTAATGATAGAGGTTTAATGACTTCATTATTTATAATTTTTTTTCTTGACTTTCACAAATTACATGTTATTTAGCTTTTTTTCGTTCTTAACTTTTTTTTAAGTTTAATTAGTTTCCATGTCAAACCCATAATAAGTAGTTTTTATTATTATTGATTCTCATACTCTACTCGAAACTACTTTTCAAACGTTACTAAAGTCCTTAAGGGATATGTATTTTTTTTTTGTTGTTGTTTTGTTTTATTATATAATTCCTCTCCATAACATTCGATTAACATCTGCGCATCACAACTTAATCCTTAAGGATAATAAAGAAAATATAAAAATAAATCCAAAAAAATAAAAATACTTAGTCAATATCAGATAAATATTACAAAATATTGGCAGGAGTAAATAGCAATAAAAAAGGAGTAACAAACAACAATTGTAAATACCTAAAAGCCAAAGAAAGAGTATTAGGACTTATAATTTGTTTCAAATAAATCTCAAGGTATTAAATACTAAAAAAAAATCTTTATCAGGCAAAAAAAAAAAAAAACGAAATAATATAAAAGGTTATAAAAACTTAAATTGCTACCTTTCCATCTCTCACCATTTCAGGAGCTAAGAACTCAGACTAATTCAGCAAAAATTTCATTCGTTTGCTGTTTCCTTTTGTTTTGGCTGGGGGCAGATTTTATAGGAAATAAGTCGAAATGATTTCGCCAACACTCTCAGGAAAAATACACGTTTTAGTAATAATTTATTACCTATTGAAGCTGAAAATACGTAAACGTAAGCGAAAAATTTATTTCTATTTTGTACAGGAAAAAAAAGAGGAAAGTATGAAAAAAAGAAGAAGCTCGGCAAACACAAGTCCATACAATAATGGCAATGTCGAAACAACAACTTGAAAACTCAATTAGGCCTAACAAATCCTGCAACAATAAAAATATGTTGGATTATTTTGGTGTTTTGGTTTTATTTGCTCACAGCATTTTTTTTATACCCTACAGCATTATAAGTGGGATAGATATTGTAAGTCTGTGCTAATTTTTGCAACATCTAGATATATTGGACTATACTTTTGGTTTAGTTACACTAACCGACTCGGAATTGCTTGCTGAATCGATGGGTTCTTTCTTTAAAATTACACATGGTTATACTGCATTACTTTTTAGCGTTTCAGTAATCAGTAAATGCTTATTTTTAATGAAATATTATTTTCATTTCCAGTAAACTTTTACTGATTACCGAAATAAAATAAGTATTCTGTAAATTTTACTGATTACTGAAACAAAATCGAGTAAATAGTAAAGTTAACGGAATACTGAAAAAAATCAGTAATCGGTAACTTCTACTGATTACTAAAATATTTTCAGTAATCAGTAAATTTTACTGAATACTGAAAATAAATTCTATAAACAGTAAACGTTTCTGATTAATGATGAGATTGCAGTTTTAAGAAATTGTATATCCTAATTTATAATTTTATATAATATAATTTAACTGGGTGAGGAGGGAGGTCCATGTTCATAGCTAAGATGAAGGATAGCAAAGATAAATCTGGGCCTACCAAGTAATGACCAATCAGAACCGTTGCTTGGTATCCAAATTCGAATTTCGGGAAAACTTTTTTCCCGACTCTCGTAATTAAAAAAATATTTATAAATATCGTAAGAGCGTTCTACTAAACAACTTTAAATTTCTGTGATGTAGGATATCATATAATCGGGCTAGACCAACTTTTATTCTTCTTACTTGTGTATTTTATTTTATTGTTATCCTTCAATATAATGAACTTTTTAAAACAAAAATAAATAAAAAAATATTTATTGAAAAGTTTATTAAGGCTCCTAAGACACTGCGTAAAATAATTAAAGGTGCAGTTAAGACAAAAAGTGCACCAGAAGCCGCAGACTTTTTTTATTTTTCGTAAATATCACGATCATTTATGAAACTCTTAAAAAAATATTAAAAAAATTTTACTAAAGAAAAAATTTTTTTTTGATAAAAAAAATTTCTATAGAAAAATTTTTGATAAAAAAAATTTCTATAGAAAAATTTCTGATAAAAAAATTTTCTATAAAAAAATTTTTGTCAAAAAAACATTCTACAAAAATATTTTTGAAAAAAAAAAAATTTTTTTAGAAAAATTTTTGATAATCAAATTTTCTACAAAAAAATTTTGATAAAAAATTTCTATAGAAAAATTTTTGTTCTGTTCTTCTATAGAAAAATTTTTGATAAAAAAATTTCTTTAGAAAAAATTTAGTTAAAAAAATTTTCTATAGAACAGTTTTTGATAAAAAAGATTTGTAGAGAAAAATTTTTGATACAAAAATTTTCTATAGAAAAATGTTTGTACTGTTCAATTACAGAAAACTTTTTGACAAAAAAAAAAAATTCTATAGAAAAACTTTTGATAAAAAAATTTTCTATTGAAAAATTCTTGATAAACAAATTTTCTTTACAAAAATTCTTAATAAAAAAGTTTTCTATAGAAAAATTTTTGACAAAAATGTTTTCTATAGAAAAATTATTGAAAAAAATTTTGATAAAAAAATTTTTTATAGAAAAATTTTTGATAAAAATTTTTTTTTTAGAAAAATTTTTGACAAAAAAATTTTCTACAGAAAAATTTTGATAAAAAATTTCTATAGAAAAATTTTTGTTCTGTCCTTCTATAGAAAAATTTTTGATAAAAAAATTTCTTTAGAAAAAATTTATGTTAAAAAAACTTTCTATAGAACAATTTTTGATAAAAAAAAATTCTATAGAAAAATTTTTGATAAGAAAATTTTCTATAAAAAAATGTTTGATCTGTTTTTTTATAGAAAACTTTTTGACAAAAAAACATTTCTATAGAAAAATTTTTGATAAAAAAAATTTTCTATAGAAAAACTCTTGATAAAAAAATTTTTTTTACAAAAATTCTAAATAAAAAATTTTGATAGAAATATTTTCTATAGAAAAATTTTTGATCAAAAAGTTTTCTATAGAAGAATTTTTGATCAAAAAGTTTTCTGTAGAAAAACTTTTGATCAAAAAGTTTTCTATAGAAAAATTTTTGATCAAAAAGTTTTCTATAGAAAAATTTTTGATAAAAAAGTTTTTTATAGAAAAATTTTTGATAAAAAAGTTTTCTGTAGAAAAATTTTTGATCAAAAAGTTTTTTATAGAAAAATTTTTGATAAAAAAGTTTTCGAAAGAAATTAATTTTTTGTTGAACCAAGAATTTATGTTAAGAGGTTGTGGGTTCGAATCCGGGCTCAGGTTCATATCATAAATTTTTATTTTTTAATTTTAATAATTTTTATGATTTTTAAATTAGATTAATAATTTTTAAGAATACTGAAAAAACTATGTGACACTTAGCAGTGTGGAATGCTGCATTTTCTGTCCCGCTACGGACTTCATCAGTACACTGTGTCACCAACTGTTAGATGCCAGTAGTTAAGATCATCTATTTAACTGAATTCTTAAGCGAAATTGAAAACGGGAATTATATTAACACTCATTTCTATTTCACCTATGACCATATGATCGATACAGTTAGACGAACTTATCCACCATAGTTTTTTTCTTTATATTTTTGTATTCCTATCCTTTATTAATCTATATTTACTTTGTACTTTAACCAACTGTCAGCTGGTAATGAAGACAAAGATTTTTGTTTTGACAAGTCTTATAATAAAAAAGTTTTCTATAGAAAAATTTTGATAAAAAAGTTTTCTATAGACAAATTTTTGATAAAAAAGTTTTCTATAGACAAATTTTTGATAAAAAAGTTTTCTATAGACAAATTTTTGATAAAAAAGTTTTGTATAGAAAAATTTTTGAAAAAAAAATTTCAGTAGAAAAAATTTTGAAAAAAAAAAAAATTTTGAAAAAAAAAAATTTCAGTAGAAAAAATTTTGATTTAAAAATTTTCTATAGAAAAAATTTTGATTAAAAAATTTTCTATAGAAAAATTATTGATAAAAAAAATTTTTATAGAAAAATTTTTGATAAAAAATTTTTTTATAGAAAAATTTTTGAAAAAAAAATTTTCTATATAAAAATTGTTGATAAAAAATTTTCTGTAGAAAAATTTTTGATAAAAAACTTTTCTATAGAAAAATTTTTGATAAAAAAATTTTCTATAGAAAAATGTTTGATAAAAAAATTTTTGATAAAAAAATTTTCTATAGAAAACTTTTTGATAAAAAAAATTTTCTATAGAAAAATTTTTTATAAAAAAATTTTCTGTAGAAAAATTTTTGATAAAAAAATTTTGTAAAGAAAAATTTTTGATAAAAAAATTTTGTATAGAAAAATTTTTGATAAAAAAATTTTATTTAGAAAAATTTTTGATAAAAAAATTTTATTTAGAAAAATTTTTGATAAAAAAATTTTGTATAGAAAAATTTTTGATAAAACATTTGAAAGTAATAATGTAATGATATTTTTGAACGCGGCTCAATGGATTGCAATTTCTGTCACGCCACAAGACGTTACAAGCACTAAGCGCCCTCGACCACAGTCGAGTTGTCAAACTGCAGAGATAATCATCAATTGGACTCATTGGGTTTGATAGAACATCACTACGTTTAATTGATTGTGTATTTCTACTATTACTTGTTTTGCTCGATCTTTTCGTTTCAATTTAAAGTTCGAATAATTAATTCCCAAATAATTAAAAAAATTTTCTATAGAAAATTTTTTGATAAAAAATTTTCGCATTTGATTCCAAATCTGTTACATTTATTTATTAATGTAACAGACCAATTTATTGATAAAAAGCCGAAAAATTGTTTGCGGAGAAACCAAATATTTACATCCCGACAATTTTGTTATTTTTTGATAAAAAAATTTCTATAGAAAAATTTTTTATAAAAAAATTTTCTATTGAAAAGTTTTGTGATAAAAAAAATTCTCTATAGAAAAATTTTTGATAATAAAATTTGCTATAGAAAAATTTGTAATAAAGAAATTTTCTTATTATTTTGATTGTCCAAAAAGTATGTTAACGAAATGTTTCTGAAATGTCTTTCGATCTATATCGAATGCCGCATTTTGTCCCTGGGTGTTAAATTTTTCCTGAAGTGTAATAACAAAATAAAAGCAAATAATTGTTTGGGAGAAAGCATTGGAGCAATAGTGATTTTACTAGAAGAATTATATATTAAAAAAATACCTTTTCGATTCGAAACTTCTGCTTTACGGCTAAAGGGTGATATGGACAAAGTCATTTTCAACTGCTACAATCGTAATAATGGGTGTTTTTTTTAGAGGTATAGAACTTCGAATTGAAATAAAACACAAGAAAATCGTTTTAATGTCCATCAATTTGGCTTTATTGGAAGGATAATTTTATGCCATTAATATTTAAATATGATTTCGGGCATGTGGCCGCCGCGGCTGGTCCAATTTTCAACTACTTTTTCGAGCATATGGTGCCGTATGTTGGCAATAACGCCACGAATGTTGGCTTCCAAGTCCCCTAAAGTTTCTGGTTTGTTGGCGTAGACGAGCGACTTCACATATCCCCAAAGAAAATAATCCAGTGGTGTCAAATCGCACGATCTTGGTGGCCATTCCGCGAAATTATGCGCTCATCGAATGTTTCCTTCAATAAATCAATTGTGACGTGCGCTGTGTGGCATGTAGCGCCGTCTTGTTGGAACCACAACTCATTCACATTCATGCCATCCAATTGGGGAACAAAATAGTCTGTTATCATGGCTCTATACCGGTCACCATTTATGGTAACTGACTCTCCAGCATTATTTCGGAAGAAGTATGGCCCAATGACTCCACCAGCCCATAGAGCACACCAAACAGTCAGTTTTTGTGGATGTAATGGCGTCTCAAGGGTCTCATGTGGATTCTCTTCACTCCAAATGCGGCAATTTTGCTTTTGAGCCTCATCACTGAACAAAATTTTGCGATGAAAATCAGCATCGAGATCAATCTCATTTTCGGCCCATACACCAAAATCACGACGCATTGCATGGTCTCGCGGCTTTAATTCTTGCACAAGCTGGATCTTGTAAGGTCGCAAGCCAAGATCTTTGCGCAAAATCTTCCATAAAGTTGATGGACAAAGCTCCAATTGCTGTGCACGGTGACGAATCGATTCATTCGGATCCTCTTCAACACTTTGCTCTACAGCGGCAATTGTTTCTTCGGTGCGCACTGTTCGACGTCGCTGCGGATGCGTATTATCACATAGAGTAAACGTAGTGGGAAAACGATCCATGGTTAACCGAATTAATTGCTCTGATGGACGATTATGTCGACCATAAAATGGACGGAGCTTGCGGTAAACTTCGCGAACTGAACCATTATTTTCGAAATAAATTTGCACTATTTGCAAGCGTTGTTCTTTTGTCAACCTGTTCATGATGAAATGGCAAACCAAACTAAATATTAATCAGTTGACAGCTGACAAAATGGCCGCCAGTTAAAAAAGTGATGCCAACTTAAAGTTCTATACCTCAATAAAAAACACCCGATACAACCTCAAGGTAAATAAATAAATAAATGAAAAAAAAATAACTTCAGAATAATTCCCAATAATTACTTAAAACCCTCTCTTTTTATCTTCCTGGTAACCAGAAATGTTGCAGCATATACTTATGTATGCATAAATATTGTACATAGCCTTATTTATTGAAACAATTGATGGCGGATGAAAGCTGGCAATAATAGTCAAATAATGTGGGAAGAAGGAATGTATAAATCTACAATAATGAACATAATTACATTTCAGTATTTACTAAAAAAGAAGAAAATTATATCAACTTAAAAATATACTTTAAAAACATTTGAGTAGCATACTTTGAGGATATTACACAAAAATGTAATTAAACATAGAAAGTTCACTAGATTGTAACTTATTTCTCATAAGTTAAAGAGTTTTATTTAAATTAAAGGTTTTTGTCAAACAAACAAATATGTATAGATATCAATTTTTATTTAACTTTTTGCAAAAAAGAAATAATTTTGAAAATTCCTAAGGTATGTTACACAATATTTGCTTAAAAGTCTGAGTTTTCGATAGAAATCGAATTCGGGAATCGGCAGTCCAAAATAGTCTTAAGTCGAGGTGGTAAATTCAGCCATAGTTGACTTCGTAGCCAAAACTTAAAGTAAAAGTTTTTTCATCATTTACTACTTAAGAGTCAGTGACTTAATTAGTTGTACAGCATAAACCATTAATCGCCAAAAAGATAAATTAAATAGTCCTAGCAAAAGTGCTAAATTAAAAAGATTTTTTTTTTTTAACTTCACATCTTAAAGATACATACATCTACAAAAATGTCTGTGTCGAAGTCATAAATTTTTTGTTAAATAAACAAGAGGCCATAATGACCAACCACATTTAGACACATAAATCTCTTTAAGTTTTTTTCTCGAAGTAAGATTTTTATTGAAGCGAAATGAAAACTGTTCAAGTTTTTGCATAATTTTTGAAGAACGATTCAGTATCAACCAAAAATTACAAAAGGCTTGGATTGAAGTTTTTATTGGATATACAATAGAGTGGTTCGAAAAAAAAGAGTTGAGTCAGTGACCCCCTGGGATTAAAGATAATGTAAAAATAATTCCAAAAATTCTTTTTTTTATTTTTTACCACGCCTACAAAATACCGATATTAAAAAATGGTTTGTGAGAAACTGGACTATATGTCCAGTATCGAATTCAAACCCACATATGACATCTTCTTAAAGCTTTAAATTACTTAAATTGATATATTAACTCAAATAAACATTTCGAAAAAATTCCTATAAAACTAAAACTTTTGAAAAATCTTCTATAAAAAGTAAATTTTTGAAAAATTTCCTATAAAAATAGTAAATTTTTGAAAAATTTCCTATAAAAAGTAAATTTTTGAAAAATTTTCTATAAAAAGTAAATTTTTGAAAAATTTTCGATAAGAAGTTAATTTTTGAGAAATTTCATATAAAAAGTAAATTTTTGAAAAATTGCCTATAAAATTAAATTTTTGAAAAATTGCCTATAAAAAGTAAATTTTGGAAAAATTTCCTATAAAATGTAAATTTTGGAAAAATTTCCTATAAAAAGTAAATTTTTTAAAAATTTCCTATAAAAAGTAAATTTTTGAAAAATTGCCTATAAAATGTAAATTTTGGAAAAATTTCCTATAAAAAGTAAATTTTTTAAAAATTTCCTATAAAAAGTAAATTTTTGAAAAATTTCCTATAAAATGTAAATTTTGGAAAAATTTCCTATAAAAAGTAAATTTTTGAAAAATTTTCTATAAAAAGTAAATTTTTGAAAAATTTTCTATAAAAAGTAAATTTTTGAAAAATTTCCTATAAAAAGTAAATTTTTGAAAAATTTCCTATAAAATGTAAATTTTGGAAAAATTTCCTATAAAAAGTAAATTTTTGAAAAATTTCCTATAAAAAGTAAATTTTTGAAAAATTTCCTATAAAAAGTAAATTTTTGAAAAATTTCCTATAAAAAGTAAATTTTTGAAAAATTGCCTATAAAATTAAATTTTTGAAAAATTGCCTATAAAAAGTAAATTTTTGAAAAATTTCCTATAAAATGTAAATTTTGGAAAAATTTCCTATAAAAAGTAAATTTTTGAAAAATTTTCTATAAAAAGTAAATTTTTGAAAAATTTTCTATAAAAAGTAAATTTTTGAAAAATTTCCTATAAAAAGTAAATTTTTGAAAAATTTTCTATAATACGTAAATTATTGAAAAATTTCCTATAAAAAGTAAATTTTTTAAAAATTTCCTATAAAAAGTAAATTTCTGAAAAATTTCCTATAAAAAGTAAATTTCTGAAAAATTTCCTATAAAAAGTAAATTTTTGTAAAATTTCCTATAAAAAGTAAATTTTTGAAAAATTTCCTATAAAAAGTAAATTTTTGAAAAATTTCCTATAAAAAGTAAATTTTTGAAAAACTTCCTATAAAAAGTAAATTTTTGAAAAATTTCCTACAAAAAGTAAATTTTTGAAAAATTTCCTATAAAAAGTAAATTTTTTAAAAATTTCCTATAAAAAGTAAATTTCTGAAAAATTTCCTATAAAAAGTAAATTTCTGAAAAATTTCCTATAAAAAGTAAATTTTTGTAAAATTTCCTATAAAAAGTAAATTTTTGAAAAATTTCCTATAAAAAGTAAATTTTTGAAAAATTTCCTATAAAAAGTAAATTTTTGAAAAACTTCCTATAAAAAGTAAATTTTTGAAAAATTTCCTACAAAAAGTAAATTTTTGAAAAATTTCCTATAAAAAGTAAATTTTTGAAAAATTTCCTATAAAAAGTAAATTTTTGAAAAATTTCCTATAAAAAGTAAATTTTGGAAAAATTTCCTATAAAAAGTAAATGTTTGAAAAATTTCCTATAAAAAGTAAATTTTTGAAAAATTTCCTATAAAAAGTAAATTTTTGAAAAACTTCCTATAAAAAGTAAATTTTTGAAAAATTTCCTACAAAAAGTAAATTTTTGAAAAATGTCCTATAAAAAGTAAATTTTTGGAAGATTTCCTATAAAAAGTAAATTTTTGATAAATTTTCTATAAAAAGTAAATTTTGGAAAAATTTCCTATAAAATGTAAATTTTGGAAAAATTTCCTATCAAAAGTAAATTTTTGAAAAATTTCCTATAAAAAGTAAATTTTTGAAAAATTTCCTATAAAAAGTAAATTTTTTAAAAATTTCCAATAAAAAGTAAATTTTTGAAAAATTGCCTATAAAATTAAATTTTTGAAAAATTGCCTATAAAAAGTAAATTTTTGAAAAATTTCCTATAAAATGTAAATTTTGGAAAAATTTCCTATAAAAAGTAAATTTTTGAAAAATTTTCTATAAAAAGTAAATTTTTGAAAAATTTTCTATAAAAAGTAAATTTTTGAAAAATTTCCTATAAAAAGTAAATTTTTGAAAAATTTTCTATAAAAAGTAAATTTTTGAAAAATTTTCTATAAAAAGTAAATTTTTGAAAAATTTCCTATAAAAAGTAAATTTTTGAAAAATTTTCTATAAAACGTAAATTATTGAAAAATTTCCTATAAAAAGTAAATTTTTTAAAAATTTCCTATAAAAAGTAAATTTTTGAAAAATTTCCTATAAAAAGTAAATTTTTGAAAAATTTCCTATAAAAAGTAAATTTTTGAAAAATTTCCTATAAAAAGTAAATTTTTGAAAAATTGCCTATAAAATTAAATTTTTGAAAAATTGCCTATAAAAAGTAAATTTTTGAAAAATTTCCTATAAAATGTAAATTTTGGAAAAATTTCCTATAAAAAGTAAATTTTTGAAAAATTTTCTATAAAAAGTAAATTTTTGAAAAATTTTCTATAAAAAGTAAATTTTTGAAAAATTTCCTATAAAAAGTAAATTTTTGAAAAATTTTCTATAATACGTAAATTATTGAAAAATTTCCTATAAAAAGTAAATTTTTTAAAAATTTCCTATAAAAAGTAAATTTCTGAAAAATTTCCTATAAAAAGTAAATTTCTGAAAAATTTCCTATAAAAAGTAAATTTTTGTAAAATTTCCTATAAAAAGTAAATTTTTGAAAAATTTCCTATAAAAAGTAAATTTTTGAAAAATTTCCTATAAAAAGTAAATTTTTGAAAAACTTCCTATAAAAAGTAAATTTTTGAAAAATTTCCTACAAAAAGTAAATTTTTGAAAAATTTCCTATAAAAAGTAAATTTTTTAAAAATTTCCTATAAAAAGTAAATTTCTGAAAAATTTCCTATAAAAAGTAAATTTCTGAAAAATTTCCTATAAAAAGTAAATTTTTGTAAAATTTCCTATAAAAAGTAAATTTTTGAAAAATTTCCTATAAAAAGTAAATTTTTGAAAAATTTCCTATAAAAAGTAAATTTTTGAAAAACTTCCTATAAAAAGTAAATTTTTGAAAAATTTCCTACAAAAAGTAAATTTTTGAAAAATTTCCTATAAAAAGTAAATTTTTGAAAAATTTCCTATAAAAAGTAAATTTTTGAAAAATTTCCTATAAAAAGTAAATTTTGGAAAAATTTCCTATAAAAAGTAAATGTTTGAAAAATTTCCTATAAAAAGTAAATTTTTGAAAAATTTCCTATAAAAAGTAAATTTTTGAAAAACTTCCTATAAAAAGTAAATTTTTGAAAAATTTCCTACAAAAAGTAAATTTTTGAAAAATGTCCTATAAAAAGTAAATTTTTGGAAGATTTCCTATAAAAAGTAAATTTTTGATAAATTTTCTATAAAAAGTAAATTTTGGAAAAATTTCCTATAAAATGTAAATTTTGGAAAAATTTCCTATAAAAAGTAAATTTTTGAAAAATTTCCTATAAAAAGTAAATTTTTGAAAAATTTCCTATAAAAAGTAAATTTTTTAAAAATTTCCAATAAAAAGTAAATTTTTGAAAAATTGCCTATAAAATTAAATTTTTGAAAAATTGCCTATAAAAAGTAAATTTTTGAAAAATTTCCTATAAAATGTAAATTTTGGAAAAATTTCCTATAAAAAGTAAATTTTTGAAAAATTTTCTATAAAAAGTAAATTTTTGAAAAATTTTCTATAAAAAGTAAATTTTTGAAAAATTTCCTATAAAAAGGAAATTTTTGAAAAATTTTCTATAAAAAGTAAATTTTTGAAAAATTTTCTATAAAAAGTAAATTTTTGAAAAATTTCCTATAAAAAGTAAATTTTTGAAAAATTTTCTATAAAACGTAAATTATTGAAAAATTTCCTATAAAAAGTAAATTTTTTAAAAATTTCCTATAAAAAGTAAATTTTTGAAAATTTCCTATAAAAAGTAAATTTTTGAAAAATTTCCTATAAAAAGTAAATTTTTGAAAAATTTCCTATAAAAAGTAAATTTTTGAAAAATTTCCTATAAAAAGTAAATTTTTGGAAGATTTCCTATAAAAAGTAAATTTTTGAAAAATTTTCTATAAAAAGTAAATTTTTGAAAAATTTTCTATAAAAAGTAAATTTTTGAAAAATTTCCGATGAAAAGTATATTTTTGAAAAATTTCCTATAAAAAGTAAATTTTTGAAAAATTTCCTATAAAAAGTATATTTTTGAAAAATTTCCTATAAAAAGTAAATTTTTGGAAGATTTCCTATAAAAAGTAAATTTTTGAAAAATTTTCTATAAAAAGTAAATTTTTGAAAAATTTTCTATAAAAAGTAAATTTTTGAAAAATTTCCGATGAAAAGTAAATTTTTGTAAAATTTCCTATAAAAAAGTAAATTTCTGAAAAATTTCCTATCAAAAGTAAATTTGTGTAAAATTTCCTATAAAAAAGTAAATTTTTGAAAAATTTTCGATGAAAAGTAAATTTTTGAAAAATTTCCTATAAAAAGTAAATTTTTAAAAAATTTCCTATAAAAAGTAAATTTTTGAAAAATTTCCTATAAAAAGTAAATTTTTGGAAGATTTCCTATAAAAAGTAAATTTTTGAACAATTTCCTATAAAAAGTAATTTTTGAAAAATTTTCTATAAAAAGTAAATTTTTGAAAAATTTCCTATAAAAAGTAAATTTTTGTAAAATTTCCTATAAAAAAGTAAATTTTTGAAAAATTTTCTATAAAAAGTTAATTTTTGAAAAATTTCCTATAAAAAGTAAATTTTTGGAAGATTTCCTATAAAAAGTAAATTTTTGGAAAATTTTCTATAAAAAGTAAATTTTTGAAAAATTTTCTATAAAAAGTAAATTTTTGAAAAATTTCCTATAAAAAGTAAATTTTTGAAAAATTTCCTATAAAAAGTAAATTTTTGAAAAATTTCCTATAAAAAGTAAATTTTTGGAAGATTTCCTATAAAAAGTAAATTTTTGAACAATTTCCTATAAAAAGTAATTTTTTAAAAATTTTCTATAAAAAGTAAATTTTTGAAAAATTTCCTATAAAAAGTAAATTTTTGTAAAATTTCCTATAAAAAAGTAAATTTTTGAAAAATTTTCTATAAAAAGTTAATTTTTGAAAAATTTCCTATAAAAAGTAAATTTTTGGAAGATTTCCTATAAAAAGTAAATTTCTGAAAAATTTCCTATAAAAAGTAAATTTGTGTAAAATTTCCTATAAAAAAGTAAATTTTTGAAAAATTTCTAATAAAAAGTAAATTTTTAAAAAATTTCCTATACAAAGTAAATTTTTGAAAAATTTTCTATAAAAAGTAAATTTTTGAAAAATTTTCTCTAAAAAGGAAATTTTTGAAAAATTTCCTATAAAAAGTAATTTTTTTTTAAATTTTCTATAAAAAGTAAATTTTTTTAAAAATTTCAAATAAAAAAAGAAATTTTTGGAAAATTTCCTATAAAAAGTAAATTTTTGAAAAATTTCCTATAAAAAGTAAATTTTTGAAAAATTTCATATAAAAAAATTTTTTTTGAAAAATTTCCTATAAAAAGTAAATTTTTGAAAAATTGCATATGAAAAGTACATTTTTGAAAAATTTTCTATAAAAAGTAAATTTTTGAAAAATTTTCTATAAAAAGTAAATTTTTGAAAAATTAAATTATTATTTTGTTTGAAGAAATTTTTGAAATTTAAAATGTATTAGACTTAATCCACCTTCAAATCAAATATATTTGAAATTTTTATTTTTTTTGAATATTTTTTTCTTTTTAATTGAAAAATATATGAAACTTAAACTACTTTCAGATTAAAAATTTGTAATTAATCGTTAACTACAAGATGATTGACTGTCAATATTTTAGTAGGTTTTGTAAATTTAAATTTAATTATTTTTCGTATAGTAAGATCCACAAATGCAGAACCTTTCCCCATCATTAACTTATTTTTTTTTTGGATTCGGACTTATTCCACTTTCAAAATAAAGTCTTCATATATAAATTGTGTTAAAATGTCCCACCTCGATGTAAATACGAGTAAAAAAACCAACATATGAAAAGAAAACAAGTTAATACAATACAAAAAGTAAAATTTTCTGGTCACTTGGTCATATTGTACATTCATTCCCACACATACACACGAATGCAGGTGTATTTTGCATTGAAATGAATGTGTGAATACATGAATAAATGAATGAGTTTTACCACTTCGCTATCAGGTTGTTCTTTTGTTGCACAAAACTGAATTTTTTCTTTTTTTATACTATTTTCATTATGTGTTGCATGCATCCTTTTTTCTTTCTGTCGTATTGTTTTGTTGCGCTGGGGTCCGTGTAAATGCAGCTGTAAAATTTTTTCTCCATGTGATTGTATTCATTTTTTAATTAAAAATTTATTTTGATTTCCACGAGCGAAATGCCCGAAAAAAGTGGATATTGTAAAAAGAGTTTGGGTATTCGCAGTTTTATTGGATAAAAAGTTGGGATGTTGAAGGTTGTACATTTAGACTTTGTTTTCTATATTTACACTTTTACATGTATTTTTTAACACTTTGGTCCGAGTTTATTGTTGAGTAAAATGGTCAATACTTACTGTTTCGTTGTCATAAATGATTTCAACATTTTTTTTCTGGTATGTATGTAGTTTGCATTTCTTTTTTTTTTGGAAAAATATTTATGTATATAACTTAATTGAGTCACACTTTTATGGTTATTACTTTTTTAGAACTTGGCTTTTTTAGATTACATAGCAGCTGGAAACTAGTTTAATTGTCTATTTTGGTGCAATAGGTATTTTTGTTGCACAACAAAGTTTGGAGAAATATTATTAATGAAAATATAAAAGAAAACAAAATTGTATTGAAACTAGAATTTCACAATGAATAATTCCAATTTAAAATACATAGAAAAATTTCTTAAGAACATTTTTTAAATGGAAAATTTTCTATAGAAAAAAATTTTTTATCTGAAAAGTTGTTGCATCTAAATATTCTATAGAAAATTGTTCGCAAAGAATAATTAACTAAAGAAAGATTTTTTAACGAAAAAATTTTTCTGGAGAAATTTTTTTAATAAAAACAATCTACAGAAAAATTTTTTTTACGAAAAATTTTCTATTAAATAAAATTTTTTTTTAACGAAATTTTTTTTTTTATAAAAAATTTTCTATAGAATTTTTTTTTACCAAAAATTTTCTATAAAAAAATTTTTTAAATTAAATTTTTTTTTAACGAAAAACTTTTTTGTAACGAAAAATTTTCAACAGAAAAAATTTTCAATAGAAACATTTTTTTAAAGAAAAATTTTTTTAAAGAGAAATTTTCAATAGAAACATTTTTTTAAATTGAAATTTTCAATAGAAACATTTTTTTAATAAAAAACTTTCTATAGAAAAATTTTTAATAATGAAAAATTTTCAATAACGAAAAATTTTCTTAGAAAAATTTTTAAGAACGAAAAATTATCTTTAGAATAATATGTTTAAAGAACGAAAATTCGTATTATTTCTCCCCTCAATATAAGACATAATGTATGGTTTTCTCTCTGTCAAGAATTGAGGAGATGGTCTAACCAACCATCGAAATGTGTCGAGGAAAGGTTTTCCCACCAACATTTTTTGATTTTATTAAAAACCTATTTATTATAATAATAAATAATTGCAATGAATTGGGATCTTAGTGCAATACACTACAGTAAAACTTTTTAAAAAAAATTTTTACAGAAAATTTTCCTATAGGAAATTTTTTTTCGAAAATTTTTCTATAGCATTATGAAAAATTTTCTATAGAAAATTTTTTTAAACGATAATTTTTCATAAAAAAAATTTTGTTTTGAAAAAAATTTTTAATAAAATATTATTAAAACAAAATTTTTAATAACGCAAAATTTTCTACAGAACATTTTTAATAACGAACAATCTTTTATAGAACATTTTTAATAACGAAAAATTCACTATAGCAAAATTTTTAATAACGAAAAATTTTCTTTAGAAAAATTTCTAATAACGAAAACATTTCTATAAAAAAAATTTTAATAACGAAAAATTTTCTATAGAAAAAATTTTAATAATGAAAAATTTTCTATAGAAAAAGTTTTAATAACGAAAAATTTTCTATAGAAAATTTTTAATAACGAAAAATTATCTATAGAAAATTTTTATTAACGAAAAATTATCTATAGAAAATTTTTATTAACGAAAAATTATCTATAGAAAATTTTTATTAACGAAAAATTATCTATAGAAAATTTTTAACAACGAAAAATTTTCTATAGAAAATTTTTAACAACGAAAAATTTTCTATAGAAAATTTTTAACAACGAAAAATTTTCTATAGAAAATTTTTAACAACGAAAAATTTTCTATAGAAAATTTTTAACAACGAAAAATTTTCTATAGAAAATTTTTAACAACGAAAAATTTTCTATAGAAAATTTTTAACAACGAAAAATTTTCTATAGAAACTTTTTAACAACGAAAAATTTTCTATAGAAAATTTTTAACAACGAAAAATTTTCTATAGAAAATTTTTAACAACGAAAAATTTTCTATAGAAAATTTTTAACAACGAAAAATTTTCTATAGAAAATTTTTAACAACGAAAAATTTTCTATAGAAAATTTTTAACAACGAAAAATTTTCTATAGAAAATTTTTAACAACGAAAAATTTTCTATAGAAAATTTTTAACAACGAAAAATTTTCTATAGAAAATTTTTAACAACGAAAAATTTTCTATAGAAAATTTTTAACAACGAAAAATTTTCTATAGAAAATTTTTAACAACGAAAAATTTTCTATAGAAAATTTTTAACAACGAAAAATTTTCTATAGAAAATTTTTAACAACGAAAAATTTTCTATAGAAAATTTTTAACAACGAAAAATTTTCTATAGAAAATTTTTAACAACGAAAAATTTTCTATAGAAAATTTTTAACAACGAAAAATTTTCTATAGAAAATTTTTAACAACGAAAAATTTTCTATAGAAATATTTTTAATAACGAAAAATTTTCTATAGAAAAATTTTTAATAACGAAAAATTTTTAATAACGAAAAATTTTCTATATAAAAATTTTTAATAACGAAAAATTTTCTATAGAAAAATTTTTAATAACGAAAAATTTTCTATAGAAAAATTTTTAATAACGAAAAATTTTCTATAGAAAAATTTTTAATAACGAAAAATTTTCTATTGAAAATTTTTAATAACGAAAAATTTTCTATAAAAAATTTTTAATAACGAAAAATTTTCTATAGAAAATTTTTAATAATAACGAAAAATTTTCTATAGAAAATTTTTAATAATAACGAAAAATTTTCTATAGAAAATTTTTAATAATAACGAAAAATTTTCTATAGAAAATTTTTAATAATAACGAAAAATTTTCTATAGAAAGTTTTTAATAATAACAAAAATTTTCTATAGAAATTTTTAATAATAACGAAAAGTTTTCTATAGAAATTTTTAATAACGAAAAATTTTCTGTAGAAAAATTTTTAATAACGAAAAATTTTTAATAACTAAAAATTTTGAAAAAGAAAAATTATATATAACTGAAAATTTTGAAAAGAAAAATTTTTAAAATGAAAAACTTTTAATATTGAAAAATTTTTCTATAGAAAAATTTCTAATAACGAAAAATTTTCTATAAAAAAATTTTTAATAACAAAAAATTTTTACTAACGAAAATTTTTCTATAGAACATTTTTTATAACGAAAATTTTCTATAGACAAATTTTAAGTAATGAAAAATTTTTTATAGAAAAAATAACGAACAAGTTTTAATTACGAAAAATTCTCTATAGAAAATGTTTTATATAGCAAAATTTTTAATAACGATACATTTTCTATAGAAAATTTTTAATAACGAAACATTTTCTATAGAAAGATGTTTAGAAACAAAGGATTTTCTATAGAAAAATTTTTAGTAACTATAAATTTTCTATAGAAAAATTTTAAATAACGAAAAATTTTAAATTACGAAAAATTTTTAATAACAAATATTTTCTATACAAAAATTTATAAAAACGAAAAATTTTTAGTAACGAAAAATTTTCTACAGAAAAAATTTTAATAACAAAAAATTTTCTATAGAAAAATTTTTAATATCGAAAAATTTGTTATTGAAAAATTTTTATAGCGAAAAATTTGTAATATCCAAAAATTAAAAAAAAAAAGTTTTTAATAATGAAAAATTTTTAATACCGAAAAACTTTTCTATAGAATTTTTTTTTTAGAAAAAATTTTAATAACTGAAATTTTTCTATAGAAATTTTTTCTATAGAAACATTTTTAATAACAAAAATTTTTAATAACAAAAATTTTCAATCGAAAAATTTTTAATAACGAAAAATTTTCTATAGAAAAATTTTTAATAAGGAAAAACTTTATATAGAAACATTTTTAAATATTTAAAATTTTTATAAAGAACAAATTTTTATAGAAAAATTTTAACAACAAAAAATTTTCTATAGAAAATTTTTAAAAACAAAAAATTGTCTCTGGAAATTTTTTAATAACGAAAAATTTTCTATAAAAAATGTAAGTAACTAAAAATTTTTTAGAAAAATTTTCGGTAAAAAAAATATTCTCTACAAAAATTTTCAGTAAAAAAATTTTTTTCTAGAAAAATTTTCGGTAAAGAAATTGTATGTTATTAAAATTATTTTTATGTTATTAAAAATTTTTTATAGAGAATTTTTCGTGATTAAAATTTATTTTACCGAAATTTTTCGTTATTAAAAATTTTTTAGCGAAAATTTTTTTATAGAAAAATTTTTTTACCGAAAGTTTTTCTATGGAAAAATTTTTGTATTGAAACTTTTCTATAACAAATTTTTTACCGAAATTTTTTTTAAAGATAAATTTTTTATTAAGAAAATTTGTTTAATTTTCGGTAAAAAAAAAAAATTTCTATAGAAAAATTTTTTTAGAGAAACATTTTTTTTGAGGGTATTTGATATTAACAAAAAAAAAATTAGCTTCCAAATTTGATGGAACTCTTTTAGTTTACAAAAAAAAGCCATTTAGAAATTTATTATGGCTTCAAAATTAGTTTTACTCTTCAAGGTTCGCTGAACCTTAATTTGCTTTCAAAACAACTTTTTATTTCATCTTTCAAATATGATTTTTAGGCAATCAAACGCCAAATACTCCCAACTATAAAAGGAGTCATAATTTTCATAAATACATGAAGTATCTGCTCATATTTCTGTTTGTTTTTTTTGTACTTTATCTGCATTCAACTTAAAAAAAAAACAAAATTTTCACAATGGCCAAATACCAACATGAAAAACTAAATGAAAAATCTCAAACTGAAAATGATGGGATTTTTGCTGTCATAACATTTCAAAACTAAATGAAAATAGTAGGCAGGCAAAAAAGAAAAATACTGAGGAAAAAGAAAATAATCAGGAAAAATAATAATAAAATGCAAGTACCAGAACCAAAAAGCGTTTATATTTTGCCGTATTTAATATGTATATGTAGGGAAATACTTAATACAGAGAAAGAAATCAGAATGCGAACAAATATTTACCGTTTTAATTTGCGCAAAAATGCGCACTTGAGTTTTTAGTATTTAACTAACCATACTATTGGGAATAAAACATCAAAAACTTAGGGTGGTAGTATTTGAAATTTTCTTAAAATACCTCTTTTAAGTAAATATAGCACATTAGCTTCAAAAACCTTTGAATAATTGAATTTGCGCAAATATGCGCAAATTAGTTTTTGATATGTTAGAGTGTAAACTTATAGCTATTCTTTTTTTAAAATTAGAAAAGAAGTCATCACAGTTCTGGTTTAGTATTGGTAAAAGTGTAAAAGTGAAAAAGTTACAAATCTTTTCAGTGTACTTGCTAAAAAATTGCAATATATATTTTCCACTTAGGCTTCATATTACATATACGTACAGAAGGACTGTCAGTTATTTACAACTACTAACAGGAAAAAATATATTTATGTGTATCCTTTAAGCATATTGGTGTTAGTTTGTATACCACTCCATAAGTGGGTGGTATTAAAAATAAAATAAATAAATGAATGAATAAAAGAAAAAGAAAGAAAAAAAGTGCAGCAACATCATCAGAGTCTAGCAAAATGAAAGCTTATGATTTATTAAAATTTTACAAAGCCTAACAGCCCTATAGGTTTATTTTTCATTCTTATTTCAAATGTTTGTTTGTTGCAGTAAACGGACACAGAGAAACAAAAAAGGAAAAAAAAAAGAAACTAAGAGTCATGTGGCAACAGGAAATGCAGAGGACGCGGGGTGTAGAAAAAGGCTTTATTAAAATGTAAGTGTAAATGTAAGTTACAGCATAAGTGTCTCTAAAGACCAAAGCTTGCAAAAAAAATTATAGAAAATGAAGAAAATTAAAACTGGGAAGAAAATAAACTCACACACACACACAACTATACAATTATAAAGTGTTATCCATACAATGAATTGGAGTTTAGGTTTGAAATGTCTACTTCCGCTTTGCTTTCATTTATCCTAGATTATGCACAAAAACACTAGATATTAATATTTAAATGAAAAATCTAGTTATACCAATATTTTCTATTTAAGTTTAAAAAAAAATTCCATAATTTTGTAAATAACAATTTTTCTATTTACATTTTTTCAACCTTAATTTTAGTTTAAAGTCTTTTTGATATCCAATTGAATATTGAAAAAGTTATTTTCATGCATTTAGTTTTCTACTGCAGATAATAAATATTAAATATATTTTATTTAGTATATCAAATGCCAGATAAATAAAGACTGAAACAGACAGAGACAGAAAGAGACATACAGAGACACACAGACAGTGACAGACAGAGACAGACACAGACAGACAGAGTCAGACAGAGATAGACATAGACAGACAGAGACAGACAGAGACAGACAGAGACAGACAGAGACAGACAGAGACAGACAGAGACAGACAGAGACAGACAGACAGACAGAGACATACACAGACATACAGAGATAGAACGAGACAGAACGAGACATACAGAGACAAACAGAAGCAGACAGAGGCAGATAAATACAGATAAAGACTGACAGAGACAGAAAACGAAAGAGACAGACCGAGTAAGACAGAGACTGACAGACACAGTATTCTAAAAAAAACTTGATGATCATCAAGTTTTAATATAGAAAACTCGATGATCATCAAGTTTTCCTATAGAAAACTCAATGACCATCAAGTTTTCCTATAGAAAACTCGATGCCCATCAAGTTTTCCTATAGAAAACTCGATACACATCAAGTTTTCCTATAGAAAACTAGATGATCATCAAATTTTCCTATAGAAAGCTCGATGATCGTCAAGTTTTCCTATAGAAAACTCAATGATCATCAAGTTTTCCTATAGAAAACTCGATGATCATCAAGTTTTCCTATAGAAAACTCGATGATCATCAAGTTTTCCTGTAGAAAACTCGCTGATCATCCAGTTTTCCTATAGAAAACTCGATAATCATCAAGTTTTCCTACAGAAAACTCGATGATCATCAAGTTTTCCTATAGCAAACTCGATGATCATCAAGTTTTCCTATAGAAAACTCGATTATCATCAAGTTTTCCTATAGAAAACTCGATGATCATCAAGTTTTCCTATAGAAAACTCGATGATCATCAAGTTTTCCTATAGAAAACTCAATGATCATGAAGTTTTCCTATAGAAAACTCGATGATCATCAAGTTTTCCTATAGAAAACTCGATGATCATCAAGTTTTCCTATAGAAAACTCGATGATCATCAAGTTTTCCTATAGAAAACTCGATGATCATCAAGTTTTCCTATAGAAAACTCGATGATCATCAAGTTTTCCTATAGAAAACTCGATGATCATCAAGTTTTCCTATAGAAAACTCGATGATCATCAAGTTTTCCTATAGAAAACTCGATGATCATCAAGTTTTCCTATAGAAAACTCGATGATCATCAAGTTTTCCCATAGAAAACTCGATGGTCATCAAGTTTTCTTATAGAAAACTTGATGATCAGCAAGTTTTCCTATAGAAAACTCGATGATCATCAAGTTTTCCTATAGAAAACTCGATGATCATCAAGTTTTCCTATAGAAAACTCGATGATCATCAAGTTTTCCTATAGAAAACTCGATGATCATCAAGTTTTCCTATAGAAAACTCGATGATCATCAAGTTTTCCTATAAAAAACTCGATGATCATCAAGTTTTCCTATAGAATACTCGATGATCATCAAGTTTTCCTATAGAAAACTCGATGATCATCAAGTTTTCCTATAGAAAACTCGATGATCATCAAGTTTTCCTATAGAAAACTCGATGATCATCAAGTTTTCCTATAGAAAACTCGATGATCATCAAGTTTTCCTATAGAAAACTCGATGATCATCAAGTTTTCCTATAGAAAACTCGATGATCATCAAGTTTTCCTATAGAAAACTCGATGATCATCAAGTTTTCCTATAGAAAACTCGATGATCATCAAGTTTTCCTATAGAAAACTCGATGATCATCAAGTTTTCCTATAGAAAACTCGATGATCATCAAGTTTTCCTATAGAAAACTCGATGATCATCAAGTTTTCCTATAGAAAACTCGGTGATCATCAAGTTTTCCTATAGAAAACTCGATGATCATCAAGTTTTCCTATAGAAAACTCGATGATCATCAAGTTTTCCTATAGAAAACTCGATGATCATCAAGTTTTCCTATAGAAAACTCGATGATCATCAAGTTTTCCTATAGAAAACTCGATGCTCATCAAGTTTTCCCATAGAAAACTCGATGGTCATCAAGTTTTCTTATAGAAAACTTGATGATCAGCAAGTTTTCCTATAGAAAACTCGATGATCATCAAGTTTTCCTATAGAAAACTCGATGATCATCAAGTTTTCCTATAGAAAACTCGATGATCATCAAGTTTTCCTATAGAAAACTCGATGATCATCAAGTTTTCCTATAGAAAACTCGATGATCATCAAGTTTTCCTATAGAAAACTCGATGATCATCAAGTTTTCCTATAGAAAACTCGATGATCATCAAGTTTTCCTATAGAAAACTCGATGATCATCAAGTTTTCCTATAGAAAACTCGATGATCATCAAGTTTTCCTATAGAAAACTCGATGATCATCAAGTTTTCCTATAGAAAACTCGATGATCATCAAGTTTTCCTATAGAAAACTCGATGATCATCAAGTTTTCCTATAGAAAACTCGATGATCATCAAGTTTTCCTATAGAAAACTCGATGATCATCAAGTTTTCCTATAGAAAACTCGATGATCATCAAGTTTTCCTATAGAAAACTCGATGATCATCAAGTTTTCCTATAGAAAACTCGATGATCATCAAGTTTTCCTATAGAAAACTCGATGATCATCAAGTTTTCCTATAGAAAACTCGATGATCATCAAGTTTTCCTTTAGAAAACTCGATGATCATCAAGTTTTCCTATAGAAAACTCGATGATCATCAAGTTTTCCTATAGAAAACTCGATGATCATCAAGTTTTCCTATAGAAAACTCGATGATCATCAAGTTTTCCTATAGAAAACTCGATGATCATCAAGTTTTCCTATAGAAAACTCGATGATCATTAAGTTTTTCTATAGAAAACTCGATGATCATCAAGTTTTCCTATAGAAAACTCGATGATCATCAAGTTTTTCTATAGAAAACTCGATGATCATCAAGTTTTCCTATAGAAAACTCGATGATCATCAAGTTTTCCTATAGAAAACTCTATGATCATCAAGTTTTCCTATAGAAAACTCGATGCTCATCAAGTTTTCCTATAGAAAACATGATGATCATCAAGTTTTCCTATAGAAAACATGATGATCATCAATTTTTCCTATAGAAAACATGATGATCATCAAGTTTTCCTATAGAAAACATAATGATCATCAAGTTTTCCTATAGAAAACATAATGATCATCAAGTTTTCCTATAGAAAACATGATGATCATCAAGTTTTCCTATAGAAAATTTGATGATCATCAATTTTTCCAATAGAAAATTTGATGATCATCAATTTTTCCTATAGAAAATTTGATGATCATCCATTTTTCCTATAGAATATTTGATGATCATCAATTTTTCCTATAGAAAATTTGATGATCATCAATTTTTCCTATAGAAAATTTGATGATCATCAATTTATCCTATAGAAAATTTGATGATAATCAATTTTTCCTATAGAAAATTTGATGATCATCAATTTTTCCTATAGAAAATTTGATGATCATCAATTTTTGCTATAGAAAATTTTATAATCATCAAGTTTTCCAAAGGTAAATCAAACCAAAATACAAAACAAAATTAAAAAGTTGTATATAAAAAATTTTCATATAACGTGTTGATGTTTTGTTGCACAAACTTCTTATATTATGGTGAAAAGTATGAATAAAGCTTTTTCAAAAAAAGAGCCTGACAAAGCTGCAGTACCATTTTCTTTTGCTGTTATTGTTTGTGCATTCTTGCTGTAGCTTGTTGCTTTTGCCTCTGTTAGGAATTCATAATATTTTTGTGCCCTAAAGTCAAATTGTTTGTCAAGTCTTTTGTTAAATTGCTGTTGATGTTGCCGTGCTTTCGTTTATCTTTTTTCTTATTTTTTACTTATGCAGCTTTTGTTGAGGAGTTGATGTTTCCTCATTTTTACAATTTTCACTGTTAAGCTGGAAAAATTGGAGCTAACGCTTTTTTAGATTTTGCTGTAAAATTCCTGTAATTATGATTTCTTTTTCCTTTTACTGCCTGTTGACGTTTCTATGACGAATTTTATTTTTTCTCGCAGCTTAAGATTATTTTTACTATTTAATATTTTTTAAAAAGAAATGTTTATACTCTAGGATATTGTTGTTTGTAAATATTTTGTTGCAACCGGTGGAATTGTGGTAGTTGCTGTGACTACTCATACATTAACATAGACATGTATATTAAAATATGTGTAGGTTCATAGCCAGTTCACCAAAAAGCCTTACTTATCCCATACTAAACTTTACCTGAACAATGAATATAACCTGAAATATTAATTAACCCAGAAAAAGCCATCACCCTACCAACCATTTTGTGCAGTAGAATTCAACTCTAAAGAGTGTTTTTAAGATGCAAAATTTGAAAATATTAAAACAAACATTTTGAAATTAGTAAAAACCTACTTGATGGCCTTTTTCTGACAGTTTTGGAGGACAATTGATTGATATAGTACAAAAGATTAAAATTGAACTCACTTTGGAAAAATACCCTTTAAATTTATTTCTGTATAAAACATAATGCTTTTTCTAAGGGTTAAGATTTTTATTTCCATAAACAAATTGTAAATATCTTGATACGATATAATTCTCATATTAATTTTTGTTTATGAATAAAAATATCACTGCACTGAATAACCCAGCAAAATATTTATGGGATAAAAAAAAATTAGGTCAAAAAAACATTATCGTATGTTTTTCTACAGAAAATTTTTCTAATTATCAATTTATCTATGTATATATGAAGACCTTATTTTAAAAGTGGATTAATTCATTTTTTTTTTAAATTGAGATATAAAGGGTTTTGCGTTTAAGTGTTTTTAAAAAATAAGTTGAACAAGTTAAAAAAAATTCCTAATAAGAAGTACATTTTTCAAAAATTTCCTATAAAAAGTAAATTTTTGAAATTTCCTAAAAAAGTAAATTTTTAACAAATTTCCTTTAAAAAGTAAATTTTTGAAAAATTTCCTATAAAAAGTAAATTTTTGAAATTTCCTAAAAAAGTAAATTTTTAACAAATTTCCTTTAAAAAGTAAATTTTTGAAACATTTCCTATAAAATGTAAGTTTTTGAAAAATTTCCTATAAATAGTAAATTTTTGAAAAATTTTCTATAAAAAGTAAATTTTTGAGAATATTCCTATAAAAAGTAAATTTTTGAAAAATTTCCTCTAAAAAGTAAATTTTTGAAAAATTTCCTGTAAAAAGAAAAATTTTGAAAAATTTCCTATAAAAAGTAAATTTTTGAAAAATTTCCTATAAAAATAGTAAATTTTTGAAAAATTTCCTATAAAATTTAAATTTTTAAAAAAATTTCCCATAAAACGTAAATTTTTGAAAAACTTCCCATAAAAAATAAATTTTTGAAAAATTTGCTAAAAAAAATAAATTTTTGAAAAATTTGCTATAAAAAGTAAATTTTTGAAAAATTTCCTAAAAAAAAAAATAAATTTTTAAAAAATTTCCTTTAAAAAGTAAATTTTTAAAAAATTTCCTATAAAAAGTAAGTTTTAAAAAAATTTCCTATAAAAAGTAAATTTTTAAAAAATTTCTTATAAAAAGTAAATTTTTGAAAAATTTCCTATAAAAAGTAAAGTAATTTTTGAAAAATTTCCTATAAAAAGTATATTTTTGAAAATTTCCTATAAAAAGTAAATTTTTAAAAAATATCCTATAAAAAGTAAATTTTTAAAAAATTTCCTTTAAAAAGTAAATTTTTAAAAAATTTCCTATAAAAAGTAAATTTTTGAAAAATTTTTTAAAAAATGTAAATTTTTGAAAAATTTCCTATAAAAAGTCAATTTTTGAACAATTTCCTATAAAAAGTAAATTTTTGAAAAATTTCCTATAAAAAGTAAAATTTTAAAATATTTCCTATAAAAAGTAAATTTTTAAAAAATTTCCTTTAAAAATAAATTTTTGAAAAATTTCCTATTTGTTTAACTTTTACTCTACTCTAGTAAATATTTACCTATTGTCAATTTTTCTATAGAAAAAATCTACTATCTTCAATTTTTCTATAGAAAAATTCTACTATCGTCAATTTTTCTATAGAAAAATTCTACTATCGTCAATTTTTCTATAGAAAAATTCTACTATCGTCAATTTTTCTATAGAAAAATTCTACTATCGTCAATTTTTCTATAGAAAAATTCTACTATCGTCAATTTTTCTATAGAAAAATTCTACTATCGTCAATTTTTCTATAGAAAAATTCTACTGTCGTCAATTTTTCTATAGAAAAATTCTACTGTCGTCAATTTTTCTATAGAAAAATTCTACTGTCGTCAATTTTTCTATAGAAAAATTCTACTGTCGTCAATTTTTCTATAGAAAAATTCTACTGTCGTCAATTTTTCTATTGAAAAATTCCACTATCGTCAATTTTTCTATAGAAAAATTCTACTATCGTCAATTTTTCTATAGAAAAATTCTACTATCGTCAATTTTTCTATAGAAAAATTCTACTATCGTCAATTTTTCTATAGAAAAATTCTACTATCGTCAATTTTTCTATAGAAAAATTCTACTATCGTCAATTTTTCTATTGAAAAATTCTACTATCGTCAATTTTTCTATAGAAAAATTCTACTATCGTCAATTTTTCTATAGAAAAATTCTAATATCGTCAATTTTTCTATAGAAAAATTCTACTATCGTCAATTTTTCTATAGAAAAATTCTACTATCGTCAATTTTTCTATAGAAAAATTCTACTATCGTCAATTTTTCTATAGGAAAATTCTACTATCGTCAATTTTTCTATAGAAAAATTCTACTATCGTCAATTTTTCTATAGAAAAATTCTACTATCGTCAATTTTTCTATAGAAAAATTCTACTATCGTCAATTTTTCTATAGAAAAATTCTACTATCGTCAATTTTTCTATAGAAAAATTCTACTATCGTCAATTTTTCTATAGAAAAATTCTACTATCGTCAATTTTTCTATAGAAAAATTCTACTATCGTCAATTTTTCTATAGAAAAATTCTACTATCGTCAATTTTTCTATAGAAAAATTCTACAATCGTCAATTTTTCTATAGAAATATTCTACTATCGTCAATTTTTCTATAGAAAAATTCTACTATCGTCAATTTTTCTATAGAAAAATTCTACTATCGTCTATTTTTCTTTAGAAATATTTTATTATCGTCAATTTTTCTATAGAAAAATTTTATTATAGTCAATTTTTCTACAGAAAAATTTTACTTCATTAATCAATTTCTTGAATTTTAAAAATTTTACTAGACAATTATCCAATACATTTGATATAATTTCCATTAAGTCTTTAAACTTTCATTAAAATGAATAAATATTTGCCTCGAACATCCCATTCTTTAGCAGATGAATGAATACGAAAATTATGAATTAAAAATACTTTCCTTATAGCTTAAAGGTAACAGGCAGCATTTAGCATTTATTGTGCCACCTCGATTTTGTATTCATTGCATAAAGGATTCTTTCTCTACAGGAAAATATCCTTTCATTTCCTTTGACTTCAAGATACAAGAAAACACAACAAGAAAAACCAACAACTGAAGTAATTATTCTTCTTATTTGTCGGAGATAAGTTTCTCTTTTGTTGAAATGCAAATATTTAATTTCAATTACCCCCACCACGACCCGAATCAAGAATGTGAGGAAAGATTTTCCCTTGTATATAAATAATTTACAGAAATCTCGGAACGCAATGCTAATAAAAAATATTATTTAATATTTTTCCCTTTTTAATGAAAATATATAAAAACGGAAATTTAAAAAAAAAGTGAAAAATAAACGAAATACAAAGTCAACAAGTGATTAAGGGGGTTTATCTTCCTTTTGTATTCCAAAGTGTGATTTAAAAAAACAAATTATGATGTTTTCGTTTTTGTCTTCAAAAATGTATTTTTTAAGACTTTACAACATATTAAAAATATGAAAGAAAATCGTTTAAACTAAGAATTTTGTAAAAGAAACAACAAAGGTCTTAGTATTAAAATATTTTCCAGCAAACAATTTTTTGTATATAACACAAAAAAAAAAAAAATTGACAATAGAAACATTTTTCTATAGAAAAATTGACGCTAGTAAAATTTTTCTATAGAAAAATTGACGATAGTAAAATTTTTCTATAGAAAAATTGACGATAGTAAAATTTTTCCATAGAAAAATTGACGATAGTAAAATTTTTCTATAGAAAAATTGACGATAGTAAAATTTTTCTATAGAAAAATTGACGATAGTAAAATTTTTCTATAGAAAAATTGACGATAGTAAAATTTTTCTATAGAAAAATTGACGATAGTAAAATTTTTCTATAGAAAAATTGACGTTAGTTAAGGTTTTCTATAGAAAAATTGACGTTATTTAAGTTTTTCTATAGAAAAATTGACGTTATATAAGTTTGTCTATAGAAAAATTGACGTTAGTTAAGTTTTTGTTAAGAAAAATTGACGTTTGTTAAGTTTTTCTTAAGAAAAATTGACATTAGTTAAGTTTTTCTTAAGAAAAATTGACATTAGTTAAGTTTTTCTTAAGAAAAATTGACGTTAGTTAAGTTTTTCTTAAGAAGAATTGACGTTAGTTAAGTTTTTCTTAAGAAAATGTGACGATAGCTAAGTTTTTCTATAGACAAATTGACGTTAGTTAAGTTTGTCTATAGAAAAATTGACGTTAGTTAAGTTTTTCTTAAGAAAAAGTGACGTTAGCTAAGTTTTTCTATAGAAAAATTGACGACAGTAGAATTTTTCTTTAGAAAAATTGACGTTAGTAAATTTTTTCTATAGAATAATTGATAACAGTATAATTTTGCTATAATTTGACGAGTTAAATTTTCGTTGCAAAATTTGTGTTTGCTTAATTTCTATGTTTTATTGTTTGAAAGTTATAAGAAATATTTCTCATAAATTACCAAATCTTGATAAAAATTATTTTGCAAATTTCATAAAACTTTATTCAAATTAACACTTGATTTTTTGCTTCGATATAAAAGTTTTTTTTTCTTTTTATTGCTCCCTAGTTCTAAAGACTTTAATTCGTTTTTGCTGTGTCTTGACATGATTTTATCTCTTGAAAAATTCTTTTAAAATTTAAGTGAAAGGGTTTATTCTTAGTCACTTTTTCATTTTGTTCTTTCAAATTATCCTTAGTCTATGGTTGTTCACATAATTCAAGATAAATTTCCCAATTCTATTATAATTTTTATTTGAAAACTTTTCAATTTCTTGTAATTTAGCAAAGAGCTAAGAAAATTTAAATTGCAGAATATTTGTATAAAATGGCAAATTATTTTTGTATTTTTGTCTTTAATTTTATATAAAAAGCTCAACGAACCATGGCAACCCCAGAAATATTTATATAAGAAACATTCTTGCACACTTAATACAGAGAAAGGAATCAAAGAAAATTAAGCTGTATAGTTCCTTTTAACAAATGTTCCTTAAAATATATGCATATGTTTGCATATGGATTTATTCTACTCGCATATATACAAATACTTTCTACTTTTCTACTCATAATGCAAAATGTTTAACGAAGCATATTATTGCATTATGTGCCTAAGCAATCCCATTTATATGTAGATACATATTATAACCGACATCATCTGAAACCAAAATAACATTTTGTTCAAAAGGAGCTGCTTTAAACATGAACTTAAGTTGTAAAAAAAGTTACCTTCTACCAAAAAATTCTACTATCGTCAATTTTTCTACCAAAAAATTCTACTATCGTCAATTTTTCTACCAAAAAATTCTACTATCGTCAATTTTTCTATAGAAAAATTCAACTATCGTCAATTTTTCTATACAAAAATTTTACTGTTGTCAATTTTTCTATAGAAAATTTTTACTATCGTCAATTTTTCTATAGAAAATTTTTACTATCGTCAATTTTTCTATAGAAAATTTCTACTATCGTCAATTTTTCTATAGAAAAATTTTACTATCATCAATTTATCTATAGAAAAATTTTACTATCGTCAATTTTTCTATAGAAAAATTTTACTATCGTCAATTTTTCTATAGAAAAATTTTACTATCGTCAATTTTTCTATAGAAAAATTTTACTATCGTCAATTTTTCTATAGAAAAATTTTACTATCGTCAATTTTTCTATAGAAAAATTTTACTATCGTCAATTTTTCTATAGAAAAATTTTACTATCGTCAATTTTTCTATAGAAAAATTTTACTATCGTCAATTTTTCTATAGAAAAATTTTACTATCGTCAATTTTTCTATAGAAAAATTTTACTATCGTCAATTTTTCTATAGAAAAATTTTACTATCGTCAATTTTTCTATAGAAAAATTTTACTATCGTCAATTTTTCTATAGAAAAATTTTACTATCGTCAATTTTTCTATAGAAAAATTTTACTATCGTCAATTTTTCTATAGAAAAATTTCACTATCGTCAATTTTTCTATAGAAAAATATTACTATCGTCAATTTTTCTATAGAAAAATTTTACTATCGTCAATTTTTCTATAGAAAAATTTTACTATCGTCAATTTTTCTATAGAAAAATTTTACTATCGTCAATTTTTCTATAGAAAAATTAAACTATCGTCAATTTTTCTATAGAAAAATTCAACTATCTTTAATTTTTCTATAGAAAAACTTAACTATCGTCAATTTTTCTATCGAAAAACTTAACTATCGTTAATTTTTTGATAGAAAAATTGAACTATCGTCAATTTTTCTATAGAAAAATTCAACTATCGTAAACTTTTCTATAGAAAAATTCAGTTATCGTAAATTTTTCTATAGAAAAATTCAAATTGAACTATCGTCAATTTTTCTATAGAAAAATTGAACTATCGTCAATTTTTCTGTAGAAAAATTGAACTATCGTCAATTTTTCTATAAAAAAAATTGAACTATCGTCAATTTTTCTATAAAAAAAATTGAACTATCGTCAATTTTTCTATAGAAAAATTGAACTATCGTCAATTTTTCTATAGAAAAATTGAACTATCGTCAATTTTTCTATAGAAAAATTGAACTATCGTCAATTTTTCTATAGAAAAATTGAACTATCGTCAATTTTTCTATAGAAAAATTGAACTATCGTCAATTTTTCTATAGAAAAATTGAACTATCGTCAATTTTTCTATAGAAAAATTGAACTATCGTCAATTTTTCTATAGAAAAATTGAACTATCGTCAATTTTTCTATAGAAAAATTGAACTATCGTCAATTTTTCTATAGAAAAATTGAACTATCGTCAATTTTTCTATAGAAAAATTTTACTATCGTCAATTTTTCTATAGAAAAATTTTACTATCGTCAATTTTTCTATAGAAAAATTTTACTATCGTCAATTTTTCTATAGAAAAATTCAACTATCGTCAATTTTTCTATAAAAAAATTCAACTATCGTCAATTTTTCTATAGAAAAATTCAACTATCGTCAATTTTTCTGTAGAAAAATTCAACTATCGTCAATTTTTCTGTAGAAAAATTCAACTATCGTTAATTTTTCTAAAGAAAAATTTTACTATCGTTAATTTTTCTAAAGAAAAATTTTACTATCGTTAATTTTTCTAAAGAAAAATTTTACTATCGTTAATTTTTCTAAAGAAAAATTTTACTATCGTCAATTTTTCTATAGAAAAATTTTCCTATCGTCAATTTTTCTATAGAAAAATTTTCCTATCGTCAATTTTTCTGTAGAAAAATTTTCCTATCGTCAATTTTTCTATAGAAAAATTTTCCTATCGTCAATTTTTCTATAGAAAAATTTTACTATCGTCAATTTTTCTATAGAAAAATTTTACTATCGTCAATTTTTCTATAGAAAAATTTTACTATCGTCAATTTTTCTATAGAAAAATTATACTATCGTCAATTTTTCTATAGAAAAATTATACTATCGTCAATTTTTCTATAGAAAAATTTTACTGTCGTCAATTTTTCTATAGAAAAATTTTACTATCGTCAATTTTTCTATAGAAAAATTTTACTATCGTCAATTTTTCTATAGAAAAATTTTACTATCGTCAATTTTTCTATAGAAAAATTTTACTATCGTCAATTTTTCTATAGAAAAATTTTACTATCGTCAACTTTTCTATAGAAAAATTTTACTATCGTCAATTTTTCTATAGAAAAATTTTACTATCGTCAATTTTTCTATAGAAAAATTTTAATATCGTCAATTTTTCTATAGAAAAATTTTACTATCGTCAATTTTTCTATAGAAAAATTTTACTATCGTCAATTTTTCTATAGAAAAATTTTACTATCGTCAATTTTTCTATAGAAAAATTTTACTATCGTCAATTTTTCTATAGAAAAATTTTACTATCGTCAATTTTTCTATAGAAAAATTTTACTATCGTCAATTTTTCTATAGAAAAATTTTACTATCGTAAATTTTTCTATAGAAAAATTTTACTATCGTAAATTTTTCTATAGAAAAATTTTACTATCGTCAATTTTTCTATAGAAAAATTTTACTATCGTCAATTTTTCTATAGAAAAATTTTACTATCGTCAATTTTTCTATAGAAAAATTTTACTATCGTCAATTTTTCTATAGAAAAATTTTACTATCGTCAATTTTTCTATAGAAAAATTTTACTATCGTCAATTTTTTTATAGAAAAATTCAACCATCGTCAATTTTTCTATAGCAAAATTCAAATATCGTCAATTTTTCTATAGAAAAATTTTACTATCGTCAATTTTTTATAGAAAAATTTTACTATTGTCAATTTTTCTATAGAAAAAATTTACTATCGTCAATTTTTCTATAGAAAAATTTCACTATCGTCAATTTTTCTATAGAAAAATTTTACTATCGTCAATTTTTCTATAGAAAAATTGACGATAGTAAAATTTTTTAAATTTTTTTTACTATCGTCAATTTTTCTATAGAAACATTTTACTATCTTCAATTTTTCTATAGAAACATTTTACTATCGTCAATTTTTCTATAGAAAAATTTTACTATCGTCAATTTTTCTATAGAAAAATTTTACTATCGTCAATTTTTCTATAGAAAAATTTCACTATCGTCAATTTTTCTATAGAAAAATTTTACTATCGTCAATTTTTCTATAGAAAAATTTTACTATCGTCAATTTTTCTATAGAAAAATTTTACTATCGTCAATTTTTCTATAGAAAAATTTTTTTATCGTCAATTTTTCTATAGAAAAATTTTACTATCGTCAATTTTTCTATAGAAAAATTTTCCTATCGTCAATTTTTCTGTAGAAAAATTTTCCTATCGTCAATTTTTCTATAGAAAAATTTTCCTATCGTCAATTTTTCTATAGAAAAATTTTACTATCGTCAATTTTTCTATAGAAAAATTTTACTATCGTCAATTTTTCTATAGAAAAATTTTACTATCGTCAATTTTTCTATAGAAAAATTATACTATCGTCAATTTTTCTATAGAAAAATTATACTATCGTCAATTTTTCTATAGAAAAATTTTACTGTCGTCAATTTTTCTATAGAAAAATTTTACTATCGTCAATTTTTCTATAGAAAAATTTTACTATCGTCAATTTTTCTATAGAAAAATTTTACTATCGTCAATTTTTCTATAGAAAAATTTTACTATCGTCAATTTTTCTATAGAAAAATTTTACTATCGTCAACTTTTCTATAGAAAAATTTTACTATCGTCAATTTTTCTATAGAAAAATTTTACTATCGTCAATTTTTCTATAGAAAAATTTTAATATCGTCAATTTTTCTATAGAAAAATTTTACTATCGTCAATTTTTCTATAGAAAAATTTTACTATCGTCAATTTTTCTATAGAAAAATTTTATTATCGTCAATTTTTCTATAGAAAAATTTTACTATCGTCAATTTTTCTATAGAAAAATTTTACTATCGTCAATTTTTCTATAGAAAAATTTTACTATCGTCAATTTTTCTATAGAAAAATTTTACTATCGTAAATTTTTCTATAGAAAAATTTTACTATCGTAAATTTTTCTATAGAAAAATTTTACTATCGTCAATTTTTCTATAGAAAAATTTTACTATCGTCAATTTTTCTATAGAAAAATTTTACTATCGTCAATTTTTCTATAGAAAAATTTTACTATCGTCAATTTTTCTATAGAAAAATTTTACTATCGTCAATTTTTCTATAGAAAAATTTTACTATCGTCAATTTTTTTATAGAAAAATTCAACCATCGTCAATTTTTCTATAGCAAAATTCAAATATCGTCAATTTTTCTATAGAAAAATTTTACTATCGTCAATTTTTTATAGAAAAATTTTACTATTGTCAATTTTTCTATAGAAAAAATTTACTATCGTCAATTTTTCTATAGAAAAATTTCACTATCGTCAATTTTTCTATAGAAAAATTTTACTATCGTCAATTTTTCTATAGAAAAATTGACGATAGTAAAATTTTTTAAATTTTTTTTACTATCGTCAATTTTTCTATAGAAACATTTTACTATCTTCAATTTTTCTATAGAAACATTTTACTATCGTCAATTTTTCTATAGAAAAATTTTACTATCGTCAATTTTTCTATAGAAAAATTTTACTATCGTCAATTTTTCTATAGAAAAATTTCACTATCGTCAATTTTTCTATAGAAAAATTTTACTATCGTCAATTTTTCTATAGAAAAATTTTACTATCGTCAATTTTTCTATAGAAAAATTTTACTATCGTCAATTTTTCTATAGAAAAATTTTTTTATCGTCAATTTTTCTATAGAAAAATTTTACTATCGTCAATTTTTCTATAGAAAAATTTTACTATCGTCAATTTTTCTACAGAAAAATTTTACTATCGTCAATTTTTCTATAGAAAAATTTTACTATCTTCAATTTTTCTATAGAAAAATTTTACTATCGTCAATTTTTCTATAGAAAAATTTTACTATCGTCAATTTTTCTATAGAAAAATTTTACTATCGTCAATTTTTCTATAGAAAAATTTTACTATCGTCAATTTTTCTATAGAAAAATTTCACTATCGTCAATTTTTCTATAGAAAAATATTACTATCGTCAATTTTTCTATAGAAAAATTTTACTATCGTCAATTTTTCTATAGAAAAATTTTACTATCGTCAATTTTTCTATAGAAAAATTTTACTATCGTCAATTTTTCTATAGAAAAATTTTACTATCGTCAATTTTTCTATAGAAAAATTTTACTATCGTCAATTTTTCTATAGAAAAATTTTACTATCGTCAATTTTCTATAGAAAAATTTTACTATCGTCAATTTTTCTATAGAAAAATTTTACTATCGTCAATTTTTCTATAGAAAAATTTTACTATCGTCAATTTTTTTATAGAAAAATTCAACCATCGTCAATTTTTCTATAGCAAAATTCAAATATCGTCAATTTTTCTATAGAAAAATTTTACTATCGTCAATTTTTTATAGAAAAATTTTACTATTGTCAATTTTTCTATAGAAAAAATTTACTATCGTCAATTTTTCTATAGAAAAATTTCACTATCGTCAATTTTTCTATAGAAAAATTTTACTATCGTCAATTTTTCTATAGAAAAATTTTACTATCCTCAATTTTTCTATAGAAAAATTTTACTATCGTCAATTTTTCTATAGAAAAATTTTACTATCGTCAATTTTTCTATAGAAAAATTTTACTATCGTCAATTTTTCTATAGAAACATTTTACTATCGTCAATTTTTCTATAGAAACATTATACTTTCGTCAATTTTTCTATAGAAACATTTTACTATCGTCAATTTTTCTATAGAAAAATTTTACTATCGTCAATTTTTCTATAGAAAAATTTTACTATCGTCAATTTTTCTATAGAAAAATTTTACTATCGTCAATTTTTCTATAGAAAAATTTTACTATCGTCAATTTTTCTATAGAAAAATTTTACTATCGTCGATTTTTCTATAGAAAAATTTTACTATCGTCAATTTTTCTATAGAAAAATTTTACTATCGTCAATTTTTCTATAGAAACATTTTACTATCGTCAATTTTTCTATAGAAAAATTTTACTATCGTCAATTTTTCTATAGAAAAATTTTACTATCGTCAATTTTTCTATAGAAAAATTTTACTATCGTCAATTTTTCTATAGAAAAATTTTACTATCGTCAATTTTTCTATAGAAAAATTTTACTATCGTCGATTTTTCTATAGAAAAATTTTACTATCGTCAATTTTTCTATAGAAAAATTTTACTATCGTCAATTTTTCTATAGAAAAATTTCACTATCGTCAATTTTTCTATAGAAAAATATTACTATCGTCAATTTTTCTATAGAAAAATTTTACTATCGTCAATTTTTCTATAGAAAAATTTTACTATCGTCAATTTTTCTATAGAAAAATTTTACTATCGTCAATTTTTCTATAGAAAAATTTTACTATCGTCAATTTTTCTATAGAAAAATTTTACTATCGTCAATTTTTCTATAGAAAAATTTTTTTATCGTCAATTTTTCTATAGAAAAATTTTACTATCGTCAATTTTTCTATAGAAAAATTTTACTATCGTCAATTTTTCTATAGAAAAATTTTACTATCGTCAATTTTTCTATAGAAAAATTTTTTTATCGTCAATTTTTCTATAGAAAAATTTTACTATCGTCAATTTTTCTATAGAAAAATTTTACTATCGTCAATTTTTCTATAGAAAAATTTTACTATCGTCAATTTTTCTATAGAAAAATTTTACTATTGTCAATTTTTCTATAGAAAAATATTACTATCGTCAATTTTTCTATAGAAAAATTTTACTATCGTCAATTTTTCTATAGAAAAATTTTACTATCGTCAATTTTTCTATAGAAAAATTTTACTATCGTCAATTTTTCTATAGAAAAATTTTACTATCGTCAATTTTTCTATAGAAAAATTTTACTATCGTCAATTTTTCTATAGAAAAATTTTACTATCGTCAATTTTCTATAGAAAAATTTTACTATCGTCAATTTTTCTATAGAAAAATTTTACTATCGTCAATTTTTCTATAGAAAAATTTTACTATCGTCAATTTTTTTATAGAAAAATTCAACCATCGTCAATTTTTCTATAGCAAAATTCAAATATCGTCAATTTTTCTATAGAAAAATTTTACTATCGTCAATTTTTTATAGAAAAATTTTACTATTGTCAATTTTTCTATAGAAAAAATTTACTATCGTCAATTTTTCTATAGAAAAATTTCACTATCGTCAATTTTTCTATAGAAAAATTTTACTATCGTCAATTTTTCTATAGAAAAATTTTACTATCCTCAATTTTTCTATAGAAAAATTTTACTATCGTCAATTTTTCTATAGAAAAATTTTACTATCGTCAATTTTTCTATAGAAAAATTTTACTATCGTCAATTTTTCTATAGAAACATTTTACTATCGTCAATTTTTCTATAGAAACATTATACTTTCGTCAATTTTTCTATAGAAACATTTTACTATCGTCAATTTTTCTATAGAAAAATTTTACTATCGTCAATTTTTCTATAGAAAAATTTTACTATCGTCAATTTTTCTATAGAAAAATTTTACTATCGTCAATTTTTCTATAGAAAAATTTTACTATCGTCAATTTTTCTATAGAAAAATTTTACTATCGTCGATTTTTCTATAGAAAAATTTTACTATCGTCAATTTTTCTATAGAAAAATTTTACTATCGTCAATTTTTCTATAGAAACATTTTACTATCGTCAATTTTTCTATAGAAAAATTTTACTATCGTCAATTTTTCTATAGAAAAATTTTACTATCGTCAATTTTTCTATAGAAAAATTTTACTATCGTCAATTTTTCTATAGAAAAATTTTACTATCGTCAATTTTTCTATAGAAAAATTTTACTATCGTCGATTTTTCTATAGAAAAATTTTACTATCGTCAATTTTTCTATAGAAAAATTTTACTATCGTCAATTTTTCTATAGAAAAATTTCACTATCGTCAATTTTTCTATAGAAAAATATTACTATCGTCAATTTTTCTATAGAAAAATTTTACTATCGTCAATTTTTCTATAGAAAAATTTTACTATCGTCAATTTTTCTATAGAAAAATTTTACTATCGTCAATTTTTCTATAGAAAAATTTTACTATCGTCAATTTTTCTATAGAAAAATTTTACTATCGTCAATTTTTCTATAGAAAAATTTTTTTATCGTCAATTTTTCTATAGAAAAATTTTACTATCGTCAATTTTTCTATAGAAAAATTTTACTATCGTCAATTTTTCTATAGAAAAATTTTACTATCGTCAATTTTTCTATAGAAAAATTTTACTATCGTCAATTTTTCTATAGAAAAATTTTACTATTGTCAATTTTTCTATAGAAAAATTTTACTATCTTCAATTTTTCTATAGAAAAATTTTACTATCGTCAATTTTTCTATAGAAAAATTTTACTATCGTCAATTTTTCTATAGAAAAATTTTACTATCGTCAATTTTTCTATAGAAAAATTTCACTATCGTCAATTTTTCTATAGAAAAATATTACTATCGTCAATTTTTCTATAGAAAAATTTTACTATCGTCAATTTTTCTATAGAAAAATTTTACTATCGTCAATTTTTCTATAGAAAAATTTTACTATCGTCAATTTTTCTATAGAAAAATTTTACTATCGTCAATTTTTCTATAGAAAAATTTTACTATCGTCAATTTTTCTATAGAAAAATTTTACTATCGTCAATTTTTCTATAGAAAAATTTTACTATCGTCAATTTTTCTATAGAAAAATTTTACTATCGTCAATTTTTCTATAGAAAAATTTTATTATCGTCAATTTTTCTATAGAAAAATTTTACTATCGTCAATTTTTCTATAGAAAAATTTTACTATCGTCAATTTTTCTATAGAAAAATTTTACTATCGTCAATTTTTCTATAGAAAAATTTTACTATCGTCAATTTTTCTATAGAAAAATTTTACTATCGTCAATTTTTTTATAGAAAAATTTTTGTATCGTCAATTTTTCTATAGAAAAATTATGTAAAAAAATTTTGCCCACCACTGCTTTCGACATTTCAGAACACGCACATTTTGTATACAAATTGTTTCTGAAAACGTAGATTCTTTAAATTCTATTAAATTCACAAATATTCGCTAATTACGCACATCTTTTTGTCTCCTCTTTGTGTGATTACCCCCTCTCTTGGGTTGCAGTTTTGATGATAGTCCAAAATATATATGCCACTAAAATCATTGGTAAATGTCAATTAGGTCATACAATATTAAACATCTGATGGCTAAATAAAAGCTCTCAACATGAGCTCATACATTGACAAACGAGGAACATGAACAGACATGTTTATTTTCAAAAGGTCGTTTAAAAAAAGGAAGTTTTTCAAATACTGATTATTTTAGGAAATGAAATCAAAGTTTTTGTGCAATACACCCAAATGATGTTGTTATTAGAGACATTTTAATTTTGAATAAACCAATCTCTACTATTTTTTCCACATACATACATAAATTTATTTATATATTTACAAAACCCATTTCGCTCCATAGCACCGTTGCACATATTTGCAAGGTAACCATAAGGTTTGGCTATAATTAAGCTGTACCACAAAATGTGGCATCCGCAATATAAACGTTAAATGTATGTAAATATTTGAAATTTTCCAGTACGTGAGTATTTATATGGCGGCAATATTTGTACGATTTCATATTCAAAACCCAAATGGATTTTACATTGTGTGAGAATTGGTTGGTGTTTCATTGTGTTAGTTTTTCGCCATTTATTCAGTGCCATTTATATGTTGTTAAATTTTTTTGTTTTTTTTTCTGACAATATGAAAAAAAATTGGAAAATAAATTCTTTTTACTTTTCACATCGAAGAGTAGGAGAAGGTATAAAATATAATGATGAAAATGCAACAAACAATTGCAGTATTTAGTCGTAAAACGGATGTTGATTTAAAACCGGATGTGTTAGTTCATCCACATATTACTACACACGTATACTATAAATATTAGTGTTAAACAGTTTTGTATACCCTTTTATATCCTCATTAGTATAACATCCATCCATCTTGAAGTATACAGATAGACTAGGAGTCCAATGATTAAAGATCGTCCTCCTTCTGGCTGTTTATTAACATAAACTTGTTATCAAAGTAATAATTCATTGAAATTTCAAACCACAATTCTTTTTTTGGTATAAGAATTAAGGCCAATTCAGATGCCAAATCTTTGCTAACGATATCAGTCGAAAACTCGATATTAAAATTTTTCTATAGAAAATTTTTCGATATTAACATTTTTCGATATAAAAATTTTTCTATAGAAAATTTTTTTGATATGAAATTTTTCTGTAGAAAATTTTTCGATATGAAAAATTTTTCAATATGGAATTTTTTCTATAGAAAATTTTTCCATAGATAATCTTTAGTATGAAAATGTTTCTATAGAAAATTTTTTGAAACGAAAATTTTCCTATAGAAAATGTTTTGACACACAAATTTTTACATAGAAAATTTTTTGATATTAAAATTTTTTTACCGAAAATTTTTCGATATGAAAATTTTTCTATAGAAAATTTTTCAATATGAAAATTTTTGTATAGAATAGTTTTTGATATGAAAATTTTTCTATAGAAAATTTTTCGATACTAAAATTTTTCTAAGCAAAATTTTTCGATTTTATAATTTTGTGTAGAAAATTTTTCGATTATAAAATTTTTCTAAAGAAAATTTTTGTGTATACAAATTTCGATATTAAAATTTTTAATAGAATCTTTTCGATATTAAACATTTTCTAGAGAAAATTTTTCTAGAGAAAATTTTTCGTTATTAAAATTTTTTTATAAAGAAAATTTTTTGATATACAAATTTTTCCTTAAAAAATTTTTAGATATTAAAATTTTTCTATAGAAATTTTTCGATATTAAAATTTTTCGATAGAAAATTTTTCGATAGAAAATTTTTCTACAAAAAATTTTTTTTATAGAAAATTTTTCTATAGAAAATTTTTCAATAGAAAATTTTTCTATAGAAAATTTTTTGATAGTAAAATATTTCCATAGAAAATTTTCTATGTGAAAATTTTTCGATATAAAAAATTAAAATTTTTCTCAAGAAAATTTTTTGGTATTAAAATTTGTCCATAGAAAACTTTTGGATATTAAAATTTTTCTACAGACAATTTTTCTATACAAAATTTTTCGATTGGAAATTTTTTCGATATTAAATTTTTTGTACAGAAAATTTTTGAATATTCAAATTTGTCTAAAGAGAATTTTTCGATATTCAAATTTTTCGATATAAAAAATCTTCTTTAGAAAATTTTTCGATATAAAAATTCTTCTTTGGAAAATTTTTCGATGTAAAAATTCTTCTATAGAAGATTTTGCGATATTAAAATTTTTGTGTATAAAATTTTTCCATATTTTTTTACAGAAAATCTTTCGATATTAAAATTTTTCCATAGAAAATTTTTTTAATTTAAAATTTTTCTGTAGACAATTTTTCGATATGGAAATATTTCTATTGAAAATTTTTCAATAATAAAATTTTTCGATATCAAAATTTTTTTACATAAAAATTTTTTTAATAGAAAAATTTTCGATATTACAATTTTTCAGTACAAAGATTTTCCACATAAAAATTCTTCTAAAGAAAATTTTTCGTTCTTAAAATTTTTCTATAGAAAACTTTTCGGAATTAAAATTTTTCTATAGAAAATTTTTCGATATTAAAATTTCTCTAAATAAAATTTTTTGATACAAAAATTTTTCTATAAAAAATTTTTCGATGCAAAAATTCTTCTTTAGAAAATTTTTCAAACAAAAACAAAAACTTTTCTATAGAAAATTTTTCGGTATTAAAATTTTTCTATAGAAAATTTTTCTATTGAAAATTTTTCGGTATTAAAATTATTATATAGAAAATTTTTGATAAACAATTTTTCAATATATTTTTCTACATTCAAATTTTTTTATAGAAAATTTTTCTGCAGAAAATTTTTCTACAGAAAATTTTTCGATAAAAATTTTTCTATAGAAAATTTTTCGATAAAAATTTTTCTATAGAAATTTTTTCGGTAAAAATATTTCTATGGAAAATTTTTCGATAAAAATTTTTCAATAGAAAATTTTTCGAGAAAAATTTGTTAATAGAAAATTGTTGATAAAAATTTTTCTATAGAAAATTTTTCGATAAAAATTTTTCTATAGAAAATTTTTTGATAGAATACTTTTCTATAAAAAATTTTTCAGAAAATTTTTCGATAAGAAAATTTTTCTATAAAAAATTTTTTGATAAGAAAATTTTTCGGTAGAAAATTTTTCGACAGAAAATTTCTCGATAGAATATTTTTCAATAGAAAATTTTTCTATAGAAAATTTTTCGATATAAAGTTTTTCGATAGAAAATTTGTCGATAAAAATTTTTCGATAGCAAATTTTTCGATAGAAAATTTTTCGATAGAAAATTTTTCGATAGAAAGTTTTTTGATAGAAAATTTTTCGATAGTAAGTTTTTGACAAAAAATTTTTTGACAAAAAATTTTTCGATAGAAAATTTTTCGATAGAGAATTTTTCTATAGAAAATTTTTCTATAGAAAATATTTTGATAGAAAATTTTTCGATAGAAAGTTTTCCGATAATTAATGTTTTGATAGAAAATTTTTCTATAGAAAATTTTTTAATTGAAAACTTTGTGATAGAAAATTTTTTAATTGAAAACTTTTCGATAGAAAATTTTTCTATAGAAAATTTTTCTGTATGCAAATTCTTCTATACACAACTTTTCTATACAAAAATTCTTCTATAGAAAATTTTTCTATATAAAAATTCTTCTATAGAAAAGTTTTCGATAAAAAGTCATCCTAAAACTTCTTACTCGTCCTTAAATTATTGAATCCACATAAAACTGCTGAGTTATCCTTAAACTGCTGAGTCATCCTAAAAATGCTAATTCATCAAAAAACTGATTACTTACCCTAAAACTCTTTCCAGTATAAAGTTAAAAACAATTACGGACAAAAGCAATTTATTTCCTATCAGTAGTTATAGGAAAATAAATTTGGTCTAAAAAAGTCGAAATACTTTTACGCTCAAGCTTTTTTATAAACTCTCTCTGACTCTCTTGATGAAGCGAAAAGATTTGTCTGCTGCTACCAGAACAATCGCAGTGATGCATATGTATTAATGCCCACCACTGTTTTAAAAGCATCAATGAAGAATATGTTATACAAATGAATTAAAATAAAATGTGGTAGCAAAAAAACTCAATACAAAAAGTTCTTTGTTATTGTAAATTGGATTTTATTATGTTCTGCTTTATTCCGAATGAGTGAATAAATTCAGGAAATTTAATATTTTAGAACTTCAGCTATTCTGGATTTATATACATATAAAACTTGCCTAAACACTTAAAATTAAGTAGCATACTTTTTGGAGGTGTTTTAATTTAAAGAGTGCAACATAGTTTAAGGGCGATTTTAAATATATTGTGAATATACAATAATATATCAGCCCAAGCACTTACTGGGCCGTCCTATTAGTATCGGTATTCTTTTAAATATTTTCATTAAATATCACTCACTCACTCACTCATTGAATGTCTGTAAATATTTGGCTAAAATATGTGCGCTTGTGTTCAATTCATTGTGGTTTTTCTGCTTCAACAAATTCCATTCATGGAATTGTTGTAGGCAACTGCTTGCTATTCTTTTGCTCTTCTGTTTTACAATTCAATTCCATTGAATTGATTTGTTGCCATTAGTGGCCATCCATCCATCCAATCGTATACTGCAGTTTTACGATATTTTAAGTTTTTCCCGCCTGGACAATAGACAATTGAAATGTACTTTAGAAAAAGTCTACAAAGCCGTTTATAACAAATGAAATGTTAAACAAATAAATTTATTAAAAAAAAAATAGAAAAATAAAATTTAAAATGCGCTTCAGTTACGAAAGTTGCCTTTTATGTTTCGAGACTTGGCTGTACCAGGGCTGCCTTGTGGAAATAGCGTTCCTCTATATATTTCGTAACTAACCATAGGAAATTCGCTTATGCCAATGAAAAATACTTTTAGGCACAAAAATTGTTGTGAAGTTTTTTAGAAACAAAAATTTTCTCTAAAATTATTAGACACAAAAATTTTGTATAAAATTTTCAGACTCAAAAAAATTCTCTAAATATTTTAGACTTAAAAAATTTCCATAAAATTTTTTGGCACAAAAATTTCCATAAAATTTTTTGGCACAAAAATTTTCTACAAAATTTTTTAGAAAGCAAATTTTTTTTTAAATTTTTAAGCACAAAAATTTCCTATAAAAGTTTTTGGACACAAAAAGTTTCTGTCAAACTTTTAAGATACAAAAATTTTCTATAAAATTTTTTAGACACAAAAAATTTCCATTAAATTTTTAGGCAAAAATTTTCTATAAAATTTTTTAAATACAAAAAATTTTTATAATATAAAAATTTTCCGTAAAATTTTTAAGGTACAAAAATTTTCCATAAAATTTTGTAGACTTAAAAAATTTCTTTAAAATTTTGTAGAAAACTTTCTTTAAAATTTTTAGAACGAAAAATTTTTTAAACATTTTTAGAAACAAAAATTTTCTATAAAATTTTTTTGACACAAAAATTTTTCACATTTTTTATAAACAAAAATTTTCTATAAAATTTTTTAAAAATATTTATTTTCTATAAAATATTTTAGACACAAAAAAATTATATAAAATTAAAAGACACAAAAAAAATTTTGTATAAAATTTTTGAAACCAATATTTTTTATAAAATTTTTTTGGACACAAAAGTTTTCTGTAAAATTTTTAGACACAAAAATTTTCTATGAAATATTTAGACCCAAAAATTTTCTATAAAATTTTTAGACACAAAAATTTTCAAAAACATTTTCTACAAAATGTTTTAAAGATTTTTAGACACAAAAATTTTCTAAAAAAATTTTAGTCACAAAAAATTTTAGGCATGAAATTTTTATATAAAATTTTAATACACAAAAATTTTCTATAAAATATTTTAGACTTTAACCCTTTGAGGACCATACATTTTCCGCTGAAGCGATTTACAATTTCGTTCTATTTCCATAATATAGAGCCTAATAGTAGTGACGAAAAAAAAAAATTGTCATCCTGGTTGTCCTCTTTATACTCCATTTCGCTTGGCAAACATAGTTGCCTGTAGGTTCAAACGGAATTTTTTATCCCAATTTATTTTTCTCAGAAAAAATTTTATTTCAACTTTTATTAAATATATATACAAAAAGACAATAGAAATCAAAAGTTAAACTATTATTGATCGTGATAGCTTCCAAAGCAATCACGAGACGTAGTAAAACAAAGGAACACATTGCATTTAGCGCAGAAAACATTTGTCCGATTATACACCTTATTGGAAGTGCAATAAAAACAGCGTCTCCAGTTATCAACCTTTTCCATTCTGTGAATAGATTTAGGCTTGCTTATAAAATATGTTCCGGTTCTGGTTGTCTCTGGAAAGGCTCGTTTTCTAGAATTGAAATCACTGATCAAGTCTTTAGCTAAAGCTGCCCGAAAATCAATGGATGATACCTTTACTGAGACATTATTAGCCAATAAGAGTTTCTGATATATTACGTAGCTATTATGAACGCATAATTCGAAAAGGTCGAAATTCAAACGTAAATAAAAACGCCACTTGCTTCTATGATCGTACTGATAATACACTTTTTTCTGATCCATCAAATCAACACCTCCCATTCCTTTATTATACTTTTGTATAATAAGTGGGCAATCAATGTCTATTTTATCAGCCTGTCCAACTACGCGTCGTTTAACTTTGAACACCGCTGTCGGATCAATGAAATTTGAAGCAAGGTAAACAGCACAATTGTCCATCCATTTGACAACTGAAATGCTGCCCGAGGTGAAGTAACTTATGTCTCCTCTTTTCATATCTTTATCGGCAGGAAAATTTTTTGGCATGTGCTTTCTATTGCTTCGAATTGTTCCACAGGCCATTATGTCATTTTGAGAGAGAATATAAATTAAGTTCAGACTTGAAAAAAAGTTATCAAAGTAAACTTCAATCCCTTTCTTTGCCAGTGGCTTACATAACTGCAAGACAACCGATTCACCAAGACCGTGTTCAACATATTGTTTCTTTCCGGTGTATATGTCAACATTGTATAAGAAACCAGTTTCTGCTTCACATAGGCACCAAAGTTTGAATCCCCATGAAATCGGTTTGTCCTTCATGTACTGCTTCATGGCATTATGTCCCTTAAATTTGACCATATGTTCATCGACTGATAGTTTTTTGGAATAAGTGTATGCGCTCGGCATAGCCTTGTTAATATGATCTATAATTTTAATATTTTTTATTTTGGAGGTAATTATTATTACAACTTTCCGGGACGTTTTTTTTCGTTTAAACCCACAGGCAAACATATTTGCCCACCAAATATTGATATCCTGTAGGAACAGTGTACATTGCATAAACTCTTTGTAAATTTTTTAGAACAGCTAAGAGTAAGATACAACACACAATTAACCATCAACCACTTGTGCCTCATTGTAACACCTCTGCGGCCCCCTGAACCAAGTCAATTTTTTGGCCAACTTTGGAACTCTCGAACTCGAAAGTGGTGTCAAACTCGCACTGAACTATATTATTGTAGCCCATACCTTCTTCTACCAATCTCTCCTTGAAACTTTTTCTCTATCTCCTACCTTTATAAATATATCACCAAAAAACCCATGGGCAAACATACTTGCCTATGGTCCTCAAAGGGTTAAAACTTTCTACAAAATTATAAGACACAAAAATTTTAGATAAAATTTTTAGACGCAAAAAATTTCCATAAAATTCTTAAACACAAAAAATTTTCATCTAATTTTTTAGATACAAAAATCTTCTATAAAATTTTTAGACCCAAATATTTTCTGTGAAATTTTATTGAAACAATAAATTTCTATAAAGTTTTTAGACAAAAAAAATTTTCATAAAATTTGTAAGACACGAAAATTTTTTATAAAATTTATTGGACACAAAAATTTTTGGATACAAAATTTTGCATACAATTTTTGAGACCAATATTTTCTATAAAATTGTTTTGGACACAAAAGTTTTCTGTAAAATTTTTAGACACAAAAATTTTCTATGAAATATTTAGACCCAAAAATTTTCTATAAAATTTTAAAAACACAAGAATTTTCAATAACATTTTCTACAAAATGTTTTAAAGATTTTTAGACACAAACAATTTTCTAAAAAATGTTTAGTTACAAAAAATTTTAGGCACGAAATTTCTATATAAAATTTTTATACACAAAAATTTTCTATAAAATATTTTAGACTTTAAAATATTCTACAAAATTATAAGACACAAAAATTTTAGATAAAATTTTTAGACACAAAAAATTTCCATAAAATTTTTAGACACAAAAAATTTTCATCAAATTTTTTAGATACAAAAATTTTCTATAAAATTTTTAGACCCAAATATTTTCTATGAAATTTTATTCAAAGAAAAAATTTTCATAAAATTTTTAAGAGACGAAAATTTTTTATAAAATTCTTTAGACAAAAAAAATTTTCTTGAAATTTGTAAGACACGAAAATTTTTTATAAAATTTTTTGGACACAAACATTTTTGGACTCAAATTTTTCCATAAAATTTTTGGGCAAACAAATTTTTGAGACCAATATTTTCTAAAAAATTTTTTTGGACACTAAAGTTTTCTGTAAAATTTTTAGACACAAAAATTTTCTATGAAATATTTAGACACAAAAATTTTCTTTACAATTTTTAAGATACAAAAATTTTCAATAACATTTGCTGCAAAATATTTTTAAGATTTTTAGACACAACAAATTTTCTAAAAAGTTTTTAGTCAAAAAAATTTTAGGTACGAAATTTTTATATAAAATTTTTATACACAAAAATTTTCTATAAAATATTTTAGACTTTAAAATTTTCGACAAAATTATAAGACACAAAAATTTTAGATAAAATTTTTAGACACAAAAAATTTCCATAAAATTCTTAGACACAAAAAATTTTTATCAAATTTTTTAGATACAAAAATTTTCTACAACATTTTTACACCCAAATATCTTCTATGAAATTTTACTGAAACATTAAATTTATATAAAATTTTCAGACACAAAAAATTTATATAAAATTTCTAGACAAAAAAAATGTTCATAAAATTTGTGAGACACGAAAATTTTTTATAAAATCTTTTGGACACAAAAATTTTTGTACCCAACATTTTCCATAAAATTTTTGGACAAAAAAATTTTTGAGACCAATATTTTCTATAAAATTTTTTAGACACAAAAGTTTTCTGTAAAATTTTTAGACACAAAAATTTTCTATGAAATATTTAGACCCAAAAATTTTCAATAACATTTTCTACAAAATGTTTTAAAGATTTTTAGACACAAAACTTTTCTAAAAAATTTTTAGTCACAAAAAATTTTAGGCACGAAATTTTTATATAAAATTTACACAAAAATTTTCTATTAAATATTTTAGACTTTAAAATTTTCTACAAAATTATAAGACACAAAATTTTCTTAGACACAAAAAATTTTCATCAAATTTCTTAGATACAAAAATTTTCTATAAAATTTTTAGACCCAAATATTTTCTATGAAATTTTATTGAAACAATAAATTTCTATAAAATTCTTAGACAAAAAATGTATATAAAATTTTTAGACAAAAAAAAATTTTCATAAAATTTGAAAGACACGAAAATTTTTTATAAAATTTTTTGGACACAAAAATTTTTGGATCCAAAATTTTGCATACAATTTTTGAGACCAATATTTTCTATAAACTTTTTTAGATACAAAAATTTGCTGTTAAATTTTTAGACACAAAAATTTTCTATGAAATATTTAGACCCAAAAATTTTTAAGACACAAAAATTTTCAATAACATTTTCTACAAAATATTTTAAAAAAATTTTCTAAAAAATTTTTAGTCACAAAAAATTTTAGGCACGACATTTTTATATAAAATTTTTATACACAAAAATTTTGTATAAAATATTTTAGATTTTAAAATTTTCTACAAAATTATAAGACACAAAAATTTTAGATAAAATTTTTAGACACAAAAAATTTCCATAAAATTCTTAGACACAAAAAATTTTCATCAAATTTTTTAGATACAAAAAAATTCTATAAAATTTTTAGACCCAAATATTTTCTATGAAATTTTATTGAAAGAAAAAATGATCATAAAATTTTTTAGACACGAAAATTTTTTATAAAATTCTTTAGACAAAAAAATATTTTCTTGAAATTTGTAAGACACGAAACTTTTTTATAAAATTTTTGGGACACAAACATTTTTGGACCCATAAAATTTTTGGGCAAACAAATTTTTGAGACCAATATTTTCTAAAAAATTTTTTTGGACACAAAAGTTTTCTGTAAAATTTTTAGACACAAAAATTTTCTATGAAATATTTAGACCCAAAAATTTTCTATGAAATTTTTAAGACACACAAATTTTCAATAACATTTTCTACAAAATGTTTTAAAGAATTTTAGACACAAAAAATTTTCTAAAAAATTTTTAGTCACAAAAAATTTTCTATAAAATATTTTAGACTTTAAAATATTCTACAAAATTATAAGACACAAAAATTGTAGATAAAATTTTTGGACACAAAAATTTTCCATAAAATTCTTAGACACAAACAATTTTTATCAAATTTTTTAGATACAAAAATTTTCTAAAAAATTTTTACACCCAAATATTTTCTATGAAATTTTATTGAAAGAAAAATTTTCATAAAATTTTTAAGAGACGAAAATTTTTTATAAAATTCTTTAGACACAAACATTTTTTTTACATTTTTAGACACAAAAATTTTCGATAAATTTTTCTTAAAATAAATTTTTAGACATAAAAATTCCCTAAAATCTTTTAGACTTAAAAAAATGCTATATATTTTTTTTATTATGAATAAGCCAGTTTTATTATGATTTAATAATTTTAGGATGACTCAGCAATTTGAGGATGACTCAGCATTTGTCAAGTGACTTAGAAATTTTAAGATGAGTCAGCAGTTTAAGAACGACTCAGTAATTATAGTATAAGTTACCAGTTATATGATGACTCCTCAATTTTAGGATGACTCAGCAGTTTAAGAATAACTCACTAGTTTTAGAATGAGTAAGGGGTTATATTAAAGTTAGCAGACTTAGGTTGAGTCAGCAGTTTTAGGATGACTCAGAAGACTTAGTATCAGTCAGAAGTTTTGGGACGATTTAGCAGTTTTAGGATAAGTCAGCAGTTTTAGAAGGAATCAGCAGTCTTAGGATGATTCAGAAGCCTTAGGATGACTCTGCAGCTTTAGCATGATAAAGCAGTTTCATGACGACTAAGCAGTTTTAGTTTCAAACTTTTTATTGTTGAGTGATTCGATGTATATGGTATTAGTCAAGCGGTTGATAAAATTATCACAAACTTGCATTCAAACAATTCCATTATTTGTAATTTTAAACTAGTTTGACACTATTGCCTACAACTTGTCGTTGTAGACAATAAAATCATCTAATAAAAATATCTAATCAAATATTCGTGCCTAAAAGCCAGTAACTAAATGGAATTTAACCAAAATAACCCAACAAACAAGAGAAATGCATTAAAACTAAATTCTATTGCGGTCAATTAGTGATGGCTAATTGAACTTGATGAGACTGAGATTTAAGCAGGCGCATTTGTGTTCCAAATAATTACACAATAAAAAGCAATAGTTGAGTTGAATGACAATTATATTAAGTTTTAGTAATTATAGCCAAATATTATTATTAGATTTTTCAATGCAGAAATAGTGAGTGATAGAAAATAGAAACAAATTTTAATAAAATACCTATTTTCTTAAAATTTGCCAATGAAAATTTTCTATAGAAAAAATTTTGTTGATGAAAATTTTCTATAGAAAAAAATGTATCGTTGAATATTTTTGTAAAAAATTTTTGTTGTTGAAACTATTTCTATAGATTTTTTAATGAAATTAAAATATTATTACAGAAAAATACATAAAAAAAAATTTATTGATAAAACTTTTTTATAGAAAAAATTTTTGATAAAATTTTTTTTAGAGAAAAAAATTTCTGATGAAATTTTTTTTATAGAAGAAATTTTTTTGATGATATCCATTTAAATAAAAAAAAATTGTTTACTACGGAAAAACATTTTTGTATTTAACTTTTTGTAGAAAATTTGTTTTTATGGAAAAATTTTCATCATCAAAATTTTTTTCTATAGAAAAAAGTTCATCAAGAAAATTTTTTCTATAGACAAATTTTCATCAACAAATTTTTTTTTCAAAAGGAAAAAAATCATTGAAAAAAATATTTTTAATAAAAAAATTTTTATCGAGAAAACTTTTTCTATAGAAAAATGTTCATCAACATAATTTTTTTGTAAAAAATTTTTTCTATAAAAAATTTTGTTCAAGAAAATTTTTTCAACAGTAAAATTTTCTTCAAAAAAATTTTTCTATAAAAAAGTTTTGTTTTAGAAAATTTTTTCTATTGAAAAATTTTCTCTAGAAAAATTATCATCAAAAATTTTTTTCTCCGCAAAAATTTTCATCAAATTTTTTTTCTAGAAAAATTTTCATCAAAAAATTTTTTCTATTAAAAAATTTTCATTAACAAAATTTTTTTTATAAAAAAATTTCCATCAACAAAATTTTTCTATGAAACAATTTTTATCAACAACATTTTTCTATAAAAAGATTTTCTTAAAAAAGATATTTACTGTAGAAAAATATTCATCAAAAAAATTTTTCTGTAGAAAAATGTTCATCAAAAGTATTATTTCTATCGAAAAATTTTCATGAACAAAATTTTTTGTAGAAAACTTGTTTTTAAGGAAAAATGTTCATCATCAAAATTTTTTTCTGTAAAAAAAAGTTCATCAAAAAAATTTTTTCTATAGAAAAATTTTTAAGCAAATTTTTTTTCAAAGTTTTTTTCAATTGGAAAATTTTTATTTAAAATTTTTTTTAATAGAAACATTTTTATTGGGAAAGCTTTTTTTTATAAAAAAATTTTCTTCAAGAAAATTTTTTCTTCTATTGAAAAATTTTCTCTAGAAAAATTTTCATCAAAAACTTTTTTCTCTGCAAAAATTTTCATTAAATTTTTTTTTCTACAAGTATTTTTTATCAAAAAATTTCTTCTATTAAAAAAACTTTCATTAACAAAATTTTTTCTATAAAAAAATTTTCATCAACAAAATTTTTTAAATAAACAATTTTCATCAACAAAACTTTTTCTATAGGAAAATTTTCATCAAAAAAATTTCTTCTGTTCAAAAATTTAAAAAAAAAATTTTTCTAAAGAAAAATTTTCGTTCAAAAATTGTTGCAATAGAAAAAATTATCAAGAAAATTTTGCTATAGAAAAGTTTTCACGAACAAAAGTTTTTTGTAAAATAAAAAATTTTCTGTGGAAAAATTTTCATCAACAAAATTTTTTCTATAGAAATTTTTTTAATTAAAAAATTTTCATCACCAAAACTTTTTTCTATTAAAAAATTTTCATCACCAAAATTTTTTTTTATAAAAAAATTTTCATCTAGAAAAATTTTTCCATAGAAAAATTTTTATCAACAAAATTTTTTTCAAAAGAACAATTACTATTGAGACACATTTTTTTTTAAAGAAAAAATATTATCGAGGAAACTTTTTCTATTGAAAAATTTCATCAATAAAATTTTCTTCAAGGAAATTTTATCTATAGAAAAATTTTCTTCAAGAATATTTTTTATATAGAAAATCAAAATATTTTATTTTTAATTTTCATCAACAATTTTTCTATAGAAAAATTTTCTTCAAGAAAATTTTTCTATAGAAAAATTTTCTTCAAGAAAATTTTTTCTATAGAAAAATTTTCTTCAAGAAAATTTTCTTGAAGAAAATTTTCTTCAAGAAAATTTTTTCTATAGAAAAATTTTCTTCAAAAAAATTTTTTCTATAGAAAAATTTTCTTCAAGAAAATTTTTTCTATAGAAAAATTTTCATCAAGAAAATTTTTTCTATAGAAAAATTTTCATCAAGAAATTTTATTTTATTTTCATCACAAAATTTTTTTAACAGAAAAAATTTTCATCAACAAAATTGTTTCTATAGAAAAATTTTCTTCAAGAAAATTTTTTCTATAGAAAAGTTTTCTTTAAGAAAATTTTTAAGAAAATTTTTTCTATAGAAAAATTTTCTTCAAGAAAATTTTTTCTATAGAAAAATTTTCATCAAGAAATTTTTTTCTATTGAAAAATTTTCATCAAGGAAATTTTTTCTATAGAAAAATTTTCTAATTTTCTTGAAGAAAATTTTTTCTATAGAAAAATTTTCATCAAGAAAATTTTTTCTATAGAAAAATTTTCATCAAGAAAATTTTTTCTATAGAAAAATTTTCTAATTTTCATCAAAAAAATTGTTTATGTAGAAAAATTTTCATCAAGAAAATTGTTTCTATAGACAAATTTTCATCAAGAAAAACATTCAAAATTTTTTTTTATTAAAAAATTTTTATCTATAAAAAATTTTTTATCAAAAATATTTTTTCTGTAAAAATTAAAAAAAAAAATTTTTATTTACAAGAATTTTCATCAACCAAATTTTAATTTTTCTATTGAAAAATATATCTTAAAATTTCTACCTTAAATGTTAAACTTTTTAGTTTAAAACATAGAATGTTGGTTATTACATAAAAGCAAGTATAAAAAGTAAATAGATATGACTTTTGTTGCTGTCTACAAGAGATACATCAGTAAATTAAAGATAGTTTTCATAAAAGTAACATGAAAACTGGTAAAAAAAGTACATATGAAATGATGATCAAATAATAAGCTAAAAGCCCCTAAAACTATGCATGGCTTTACAGTCATATTCATATTAACATAACTGCTACTGAACTTTGTGGGAAAAATCCTTTATTCATATTTTTTTCAAGTATTATTTCGTCTTTGCAAATATTTTCATATTTTGAGTTTTTTGTGTAATAAAATTCTTTAGAGAACAAAAACCAAAAGGCCAGCAATAGTTTCATTTGCATTAGGGAATCGTTGATTCTATACATTCACTCTTTATATGCAATCATAGCCAAAGCTGATGCATATAATCATCATTCGGAAAAAAACACGCTTTCAATTTACTTATTTCATTCCCTTTCTCTATTGTTTGACTCTAACTGGGAAAAAAAATGCCGGCATTTTCCGGTTATTTTACTAAATGTGGTCAGAGAAAATGCTTTATATGAAATCATGTTTTCCCTTTGCCTTTTGGGTTCTGGGAGGATTTTCATTTGCTTTAGTAGTTTTTCCATACAATGTAGATTTTTTTCCATTTGAGTGGGGAGTTAAAATGTTGCCTCTATGAGTTAAACTATTGTAGCTCCTAAATGCCATTAGTAGCTTCATTTGTAGACCAACCGCAACATTGGCCGCAGTCAGACATTTTAGTTTTATTTTCTTTGTTGCTGTGGATAGATTTGCTATGTTGGATTAATTTGTTGAATTTAATATAGAGATGTTAAAAAAACGCAATAGGTTTTTATAATCCTATGAGGGGCAAAATGTATTATAAATAAAGGAGTAGGAATATATTAAAGGGTTTTAAAAAGTTTCAAGTTTTAGAATATAAAATATCAGATATTGGATTTACACATTTTTATATATAAACTATTTATTTCAGTTAGCTTTTGGAGCTGTTAATAAAAAGATTTTATGCTATGAAAACACTACAAGATTTTAAAGAAATTGTCAGCTTTATAGCCTGCAAATTTGAAGTAAATCTATAATTTAGTTAAAAAGTTATAATGGGTTTTCTAAAACTCTACCAAATAAACATGGGAGCGTATGATTAATATTAATTAAAGAGTTATTTTAGAAAATTTAAATTTTAACATAACACTTCTATAAAATTACAAGTTTTAGTTAAGAATTCTAAAAGACCACATTTTTAGCTAAATAATATAATACTACAGATATGCTATTAAATATATAAATTTGGGGAAAAATCTTGAATAGTGTAAAGACAGAATTTTTAAAATTTTAAATTCACAAATAAGAAGTAGTGAATTTGTGAATTTAGTTAGATTTTAATACAAATGTAGTGAAATTGTAATCTTTATTCCTCTTTTTTGTTCACCCTGTCTTTATAATTCCTACAATTCAATATAAATGTTCACAAAGGTGGCAAATGATAAGGTTTCCATGTTCATAAATTTAAAATTTTTAATATTTCATCAGTTGATCTAAAAAAAAAAAAAATGTGAAAAATGTTGAGATTTAATGTAAAGGAAATCATATTTTTTTGTACCATTAGAACATTAAACTATCAAATAATTAAAATCAAAAGGGATTTCCTCTTTAAACTGAAAGTAAGTTCAAATGGACATAAGACTTTGAACCAAAAGAATATAATAAATTGGAAAGAAATTTAAGCTTACTTCCATACTTAGACGGTCTATGTTAACAAACTGTTAAAGACTAAATATATTTTAGAATTCCATGATTGGGGGATATAAATTTAGTAAACCAAGCATCGAAAGATTTTCTTCTACTAGGTCATTCCATCGATGCACAATAGGTTGAGAAAAAATAGGGAAATAATTCAAGAACTTTTAAAAGGTAAGCTCGATTATCGTAAAATTTCACATGGCTATTGAGGAGGAGTACTTGAGCTTAACTTTACAACTTTGAGTCTGTAGATTTATGAGGAGGGGAGCCATATGCCCTCAAAGTAGGATACCTCGGGTTTTAGAAAATTAAAAATGATTTGAAGTTTTATAAAAAATTTTTCTATAGAAAATTTTTTTTATCAAAAATTTTGCTATAGAAAGTTTTTTTTTTTTATCAAAAATTTGTCTAAGAAAATTTTTTATCAAAAATTTTTTTATGAAAAATTTTTCTATATAAATTTTTTTATGAAAAATTTTTCTATATAAATTTTTTTATGAAAAATTTTTCTATATAAATTTTTTTATGAAAAATTTTTCAAAAAGAAGTGTATTTGCATTTGATCCCAAACCTTTTACATTTATTTATTAATGTTACAGACCAATTTATTGATAAAAAGCCAAAAAATGTTTGCGGAGAAACCAAATTCCTCGACGCGTTTCGATGGTTGGATATGCCATCTCTTCAGGAGGATTATCCCCAATTTAGACAGATCGAAAAACTCGCATTATAACTAAATTTAAATGCAAATACACTTCTTTTTTAATAATATTTACATCCCAACTATTTTGTTATTTTTTGAAAAATTTTTCTATATAAATTTTTTGTATCAAAAATTTTTTTTATCAAAACTTTTTCTATAGAAAATTTTTTATCAAAAACTTTTGTTGACAAATTTTTTTATAAAAAATGTTTAAGAAAATTTTTATATAGAAAATTTTTACAGAAATTTTTATCAAAAATGTTTTTATGAAAATTTTTTTATCAAAAATTTTTCTATAGAAAATATTTTATCAAAAATTTTTTAAAGAAAATATTTTATCAAAAATTTTTTTAAGGAAAATTATTTTAAATAAAATTTTTTATCAAAATTTTTTTATCGAAAATTTTTCTCGTTTTTTTAATAAAAAAAAATTTCTATAGAAAATTTTTTTAAAATATTTCTGTCACAAATTTTTCTATAGAAAATTTTTTTATCAAAAATTTTTCTTTTAAAAATATTTTAAAAAATTTTTCTACAGAAAAATATTTCTGTCGAAAATTTTTACAGAAATTTTTATCAAAAATTATTCTATAGAAAATTTTTTTATCAAAAGCTATTCTATAGAAAATTTTTTTTATCAAAAATTTTTCTTCAGAAAATTTTTTTATCAAATTTTTTTATCAAAAATGTTTCTATAGAAAAATTTTTTATGAAAAATTTTTCTATAGAAAATTTTTTTATGAAAAATTTTTCTATAGAAAATTTTTTTATGAAAAATTTTTCTATAGAAAATTTTTTTATGAAAAATTTTTCTATACAAAATATTTTATCAAAAAATTTTTGTATTTTTTTATGAAAAATTTTTCTGTAAAAATTTTTTTTTATCAAAAATTTTTCTACAGAAAATTTTTTTATCAAAAATTTTTGTATAGAAATTTTTTTCTAAAAAATTTTTCTATACAAAATTTTTTTATCAAAAATTTTTCTATAGAAATTTTTTTATCAAAAATGTTTTAGAAAATTTTTCTATCGAAAATTCTCACACAAAGCTTTATCCAAAATTTTTCTATAGAAAATTTTTTTATCGAAATCTATCTATCTATCAAAAATTTTTCTTAAGAAAACTTTTCTATAAAAAATTTTTTTATTAAAAATTTTTCTACAGAAATTTTTTTATTAAAAATTTTTCAACAGAAATTTTTTTATTAAAAATTTTTCTACAGAAATTTTTTTATTAAAAATTTTTCTACAGAAATTTTTTTATTAAAAATTTTTCTATAGAAAATTGTTTATCAAATAATTTTCAATAGAAAATTTTTCAATAGAAAATTTTTCAATAAAAAAATGTTTTATCGAAAATTTTTTTATCTAAAATTTTTCTATAGAAAATTATCAAAAATTTTTCTATAGAAAATTATCAAAACATTTTCTATAGAAAATTATCAAAAATTTTTCTATAGAAAATTATTTTATCTCAAATGTTTTTATTACCATTTTTTTTATCAAAAAATTTTCTATAGGAAATTTTTTTATCAATAATTTTTTCTATAGAACATTTTTTTATCAAAAATTTTTCTATAGAAAATTTTTTTATTGAAAATTTTTTTTATCAAATATAGAAAACTTTTTATCAACAATTTTTCTATAGAAAGTTTTTTTTATCAAAAATTTTTTTATCACAAATTTTTCTATAGAAAATATTTTTGTCAAAAATGTTTTTATAGAAAATTTTTTTATCTAAAATTTTTCTATAGAAAATAGTTTAGAAAGTTTTTTTTTTATCAAAAATTTTTCTATATAAATATTTTTTCTGCAGCTATTTTCTATAGGTTTTTATCAAAAATTTTTGTATAGAAAATTTTTTTATCAAAATTTTTTCTATTAACATTTTTTTTAATTAAAATTTTTTTTTCTGCAGAAAACTATTTCTATCCAAAATTTTTTAAAATTTTTTTTTTTATCAAAAATTTTTGTATAGAAATTTTATTTATCAAAAATTTTTGTATAAACAATTTTTTATTAAAAATTTGTACATAGAAAATATTTTTATCGAAAATTTTTGTATAGAATTTTTTATAAAAAACTTTTGATAAAAAATTTTCTATTGAAAAATGTTTGATATAAAAATTTTTGATAAAAAAAATTTCCATAGAAAATTGTAGATAGAAACATTTTTCATAAAAATATTTTATGAAAACTTTTTCTTTTTAAAACAAGATCTATATCGAGGTTCCTTGGAGATCGTACTATTTGACTTGTTATAGATGGGATTTTATAAAACATGTTCGAAATTAATTCAGTCGTGCCTCAAGGTTCAGTTCTTTCTCTAATTCTGTTTTTGATTCATTGACAACTAGACCCATTTTATAATACATCTTCTCGATACTTGAAAAGGTGGCAATTATCTCGCTCAATGTGAGTCCCATGATATCAATGCAATAGGCAAACGCATTTCCTTTCTTATATTGATGAATGTCCCTCTATGACAAACTTCCAATTATATCTAAAAGTAAGTATATATTGTGAAAAAGTATTTAAATTGAATCGAAATTTCTCTCTCCATTAGTGATTTCATTTACGAAGTCAAGTTTTTAAAAAACTTTGAAATTGGTGGGTACGAACACCTACAACGTGACTACCTTAAGGGTGATATATGTTTATAGTAAAACGACAATATTTCTCTACTAACTAAATAAATATTAATGTACCGGGTTTCCTGTAATTTTATATTGACTTATACTGCCACGGAGTCAACTATTATGCCTTTAGGAGTTATGTAACCGAACCATAGTTAATAACCAAGTTTAAGCAATTAGTAAACTAAAAACCCATTATAAAGATTTTTAACCAAAATCATCAACAGAAGAAAACAAACAGAAAGGATACCCAGAGATAGCTTTCCGAAAGGAGATGGATGAACTTCAGTAAAATACCATATGCAATATCAAGTATGAAAAAATGCCGAAGTTCATTAGTAACCTTTTATCTCAGTTATTTTAAGTTTTTATCATTCATCTATGAACTTGAATGTGCTTCCGAACATAAAACAATTACTGGTCTATATACATATACAATGAACATGTTTTTGAATGTAGGAAATGTAAGGACAAGATGGACAATATCATGTTGTGATTAATTAACCACAAAAAAATAAACAACTGCGACACCAACACAAACAGTTACACTTGCAAACATTTGGTCCTTATCAAAAAACCCTTCAAAATATATATTAGACTTATAAATTCCCTATTACTAGTTTTCCTAAGCGCACATTCGTTTGTGTCTGGTTATCCGGTTGTACTAACGTTGATTAAGTCACTCAACTTTTCATATATGTTTAAGTTAAACTTCACTTTTTTTTAATTTTCCCAACATCACTAAACCATCATCAGTGGTTATGGAAACTCATAGCGGACATCTGGCTTTTAAGCTAAAAATATTGTTTACACATTTTCATTTTTCCTTTTGCCGTTACAAATCCTACCAGATATTCTTGCCGTCTTTTCTGCTGTTCTGACGGATATAATGATACATGTGTCTGTTGATATGACATGTTTCTTTGCTCTTTTTTATTTTTTTTTTTAATTTTTACCCAACTTGTTAGATTGTGGTCATTTATTTTCAACAAACTGAAAAAAAAAAACCTAAAACAACATAATCTTCCCGACATGGTCAACATCAAAGAACTAAGTGGCTGTGGGATTAGAAATTGTATGTGAAGAATATGCCAACAAATGTCAAATCATGTTAGTGGCAATTTTTAATTATTTAAGTACTAGAAGAACAAATAAAGATTTAAACAAGAACTAGAATAGAACTAGAACAGAACTAGAACTAGAACAGAACTAGAACAGAACTAGAGCAGAACTAGAACAGAACTAGAACAGAACTAGAACAGAACTAGAACAGAACTAGAACAGAACTAGAACAGAACTAGAACAGAACTAGAACAGAACTAGAACAGAACTAGAACAGAACTAGAACAGAACTAGAACAGAACTAGAACAGAACTAGAACAGAACTAGAACAGAACTAGAACAGAACTAGAACAGAACTAGAACAGAACTAGAACAGAACTAGAACAGAACTAGAACAGAACTAGAACAGAACTAGAACAGAACTAGAACAGAACTAGAACAGAACTAGAACAGAACTAGAACAGAACTAGAACAGAACTAGAACAGAACTAGAACAGAACTAGAACAGAACTAGAACAGAACTAGAACAGAACTAGAACAGAACTAGAACAGAACTAGAACAGAACTAGAACAGAACTAGAACAGAACTAGAACAGAACTAGAACAGAACTAGAACAGAACTAGAACAGAACTAGAACAGAACTAGAACAGAACTAGAACAGAACTAGAACAGAACTAGAACAGAACTAGAACAGAACTAGAACAGAACTAGAACAGAACTAGAACAGAACTAGAACAGAACTAGAACAGAACTAGAACAGAACTAGAACAGAACTAGAACAGAACTAGAACAGAACTAGAACAGAACTAGAACAGAACTAGAACAGAACTAGAACAGAACTAGAACAGAACTAGAACAGAACTAGAACAGAACTAGAACAGAACTAGAACAGAACTAGAACAGAACTAGAACAGAACTAGAACAGAACTAGAACAGAACTAGAACAGAACTAGAACAGAACTAGAACAGAACTAGAACAGAACTAGAACAGAACTAGAACAGAACTAGAACAGAACTAGAACAGAACTAGAACAGAACTAGAACAGAACTAGAACAGAACTAGAACAGAACTAGAACAGAACTAGAACAGAACTAGAACAGAACTAGAACAGAACTAGAACAGAACTAGAACAGAACTAGAACAGAACTAGAACAGAACTAGAACAGAACTAGAACAGAACTAGAACAGAACTAGAACAGAACTAGAACAGAACTAGAACAGAACTAGAACAGAACTAGAACAGAACTAGAACAGAACTAGAACAGAACTAGAACAGAACTAGAACAGAACTAGAACAGAACTAGAACAGAACTAGAACAGAACTAGAACAGAACTAGAACAGAACTAGAACAGAACTAGAACAGAACTAGAACAGAACTAGAACAGAACTAGAACAGAACTAGAACAGAACTAGAACAGAACTAGAACAGAACTAGAACAGAACTAGAACAGAACTAGAACAGAACTAGAACAGAACTAGAACAGAACTAGAACAGAACTAGAACAGAACTAGAACAGAACTAGAACAGAACTAGAACAGAACTAGAACAGAACTAGAACAGAACTAGAACAGAACTAGAACAGAACTAGAACAGAACTAGAACAGAACTAGAACAGAACTAGAACAGAACTAGAACAGAACTAGAACAGAACTAGAACAGAACTAGAACAGAACTAGAACAGAACTAGAACAGAACTAGAACAGAACTAGAACAGAACTAGAACAGAACTAGAACAGAACTAGAACAGAACTAGAACAGAACTAGAACAGAACTAGAACAGAACTAGAACAGAACTAGAACAGAACTAGAACAGAACTAGAACAGAACTAGAACAGAACTAGAACAGAACTAGAACAGAACTAGAACAGAACTAGAACAGAACTAGAACAGAACTAGAACAGAACTAGAACAGAACTAGAACAGAACTAGAACAGAACTAGAACAGAACTAGAACAGAACTAGAACAGAACTAGAACAGAACTAGAACAGAACTAGAACAGAACTAGAACAGAACTAGAACAGAACTAGAACAGAACTAGAACAGAACTAGAACAGAACTAGAACAGAACTAGAACAGAACTAGAACAGAACTAGAACAGAACTAGAACAGAACTAGAACAGAACTAGAACAGAACTAGAACAGAACTAGAACAGAACTAGAACAGAACTAGAACAGAACTAGAACAGAACTAGAACAGAACTAGAACAGAACTAGAACAGAACTAGAACAGAACTAGAACAGAACTAGAACAGAACTAGAACAGAACTAGAACAGAACTAGAACAGAACTAGAACAGAACTAGAACAGAACTAGAACAGAACTAGAACAGAACTAGAACAGAACTAGAACAGAACTAGAACAGAACTAGAACAGAACTAGAACAGAACTAGAACAGAACTAGAACAGAACTAGAACAGAACTAGAACAGAACTAGAACAGAACTAGAACAGAACTAGAACAGAACTAGAACAGAACTAGAACAGAACTAGAACAGAACTAGAACAGAACTAGAACAGAACTAGAACAGAACTAGAACAGAACTAGAACAGAACTAGAACAGAACTAGAACAGAACTAGAACAGAACTAGAACAGAACTAGAACAGAACTAGAACAGAACTAGAACAGAACTAGAACAGAACTAGAACAGAACTAGAACAGAACTAGAACAGAACTAGAACAGAACTAGAACAGAACTAGAACAGAACTAGAACAGAACTAGAACAGAACTAGAACAGAACTAGAACAGAACTAGAACAGAACTAGAACAGAACTAGAACAGAACTAGAACAGAACTAGAACAGAACTAGAACAGAACTAGAACAGAACTAGAACAGAACTAGAACAGAACTAGAACAGAACTAGAACAGAACTAGAACAGAACTAGAACAGAACTAGAACAGAACTAGAACAGAACTAGAACAGAACTAGAACAGAACTAGAACAGAACTAGAACAGAACTAGAACAGAACTAGAACAGAACTAGAACAGAACTAGAACAGAACTAGAACAGAACTAGAACAGAACTAGAACAGAACTAGAACAGAACTAGAACAGAACTAGAACAGAACTAGAACAGAACTAGAACAGAACTAGAACAGAACTAGAACAGAACTAGAACAGAACTAGAACAGAACTAGAACAGAACTAGAACAGAACTAGAACAGAACTAGAACAGAACTAGAACAGAACTAGAACAGAACTAGAACAGAACTAGAACAGAACTAGAACAGAACTAGAACAGAACTAGAACAGAACTAGAACAGAACTAGAACAGAACTAGAACAGAACTAGAACAGAACTAGAACAGAACTAGAACAGAACTAGAACAGAACTAGAACAGAACTAGAACAGAACTAGAACAGAACTAGAACAGAACTAGAACAGAACTAGAACAGAACTAGAACAGAACTAGAACAGAACTAGAACAGAACTAGAACAGAACTAGA
>OW121744.1:21065535-21193035 GCA_933228675.1 Stomorhina lunata
AACAGAACTAGAACAGAACTAGAACAGAACTAGAACAGAACTAGAACAGAACTAGAACAGAACTAGAACAGAACTAGAACAGAACTAGAACAGAACTAGAACAGAACTAGAACAGAACTAGAACAGAACTAGAACAGAACTAGAACAGAACTAGAACAGAACTAGAACAGAACTAGAACAGAACTAGAACAGAACTAGAACAGAACTAGAACAGAACTAGAACAGAACTAGAACAGAACTAGAACAGAACTAGAACAGAACTAGAACAGAACTAGAACAGAACTAGAACAGAACTAGAACAGAACTAGAACAGAACTAGAACAGAACTAGAACAGAACTAGAACAGAACTAGAACAGAACTAGAACAGAACTAGAACAGAACTAGAACAGAACTAGAACAGAACTAGAACAGAACTAGAACAGAACTAGAACAGAACTAGAACAGAACTAGAACAGAACTAGAACAGAACTAGAACAGAACTAGAACAGAACTAGAACAGAACTAGAACAGAACTAGAACAGAACTAGAACAGAACTAGAACAGAACTAGAACAGAACTAGAACAGAACTAGAACAGAACTAGAACAGAACTAGAACAGAACTAGAACAGAACTAGAACAGAACTAGAACAGAACTAGAACAGAACTAGAACAGAACTAGAACAGAACTAGAACAGAACTAGAACAGAACTAGAACAGAACTAGAACAGAACTAGAACAGAACTAGAACAGAACTAGAACAGAACTAGAACAGAACTAGAACAGAACTAGAACAGAACTAGAACAGAACTAGAACAGAACTAGAACAGAACTAGAACAGAACTAGAACAGAACTAGAACAGAACTAGAACAGAACTAGAACAGAACAGAACTAGAACAGAACTAGAACAGAACTAGAACAGAACTAGAACAGAACTAGAACAGAACTAGAACAGAACTAGAACAGAACTAGAACAGAACTAGAACAGAACTAGAACAGAACTAGAACCGAACTAGAACAGAACTAGAACAGAACTAGAACAGAACTAGAACAGAACTAGAACAGAACTAGAACAGAACTAGAACAGAACTAGAACAGAACTAGAACAGAACTAGAACAGAACTAGAACAGAACTAGAACAGAACTAGAACAGAACTAGAACAGAACTAGAACAGAACTAGAACAGAACTAGAACAGAACTAGAACAGAACTAGAACAGAACTAGAACAGAACTAGAACAGAACTAGAACAGAACTAGAACAGAACTAGAACAGAACTAGAACAGAACTAGAACAGAACTAGAACAGAACTAGAACAGAACTAGAACAGAACTAGAACAGAACTAGAACAGAACTAGAACAGAACTAGAACAGAACTAGAACAGAACTAGAACAGAACTAGAACAGAACTAGAACAGAACTAGAACAGAACTAGAACAGAACTAGAAAAAATGACACAGAAATGAGCTAGAACCGAAACTGAAAAGGAACCGAATAAAATAGAATTAAAACTAAATTGCAACTAAAATTAAAGTGAATTAGAGCTAAATTGGAACTGAAATGGTGATATAAACAAAATAAAAACTCAAAATTTTTAAATAAAAACTAATATTTGATGTCTTGTCCCAAAGATCTAAACAAATATTGTCGAAAGGATATTGTTATGTTTATTTAAATTCTAAACAACTTTAAATAAACACTAAATACAATGTTTTCCTCCATTGAATGACTCTAACAAACTAGTCGTATTCCTACTAGTAAACCTTTTAAATATAAGATTCATATTCGTCTGCCAGGATCTGCCTGAGAACCAACAAATCAACTTCAGAAAATTGATATTAAAAACATGAACAAAAAGGATTAGTCAAAATATACCCTAAGGCTAAAGACGTCTACGTTATGAAAGTACTTGCAGATGTAATGGAGCTTTGGCTTCATGTTGGCTGACGGAATAACTGGATGAAGTTGAATTGTTTATCAACGAAGTTAGTCGTTTTGTTGGAGATACAAATGATAAGAAATTAAAATCAGAAAATGAAAAACAATCAAAATTTGCAGATAGAGTTACAAAAACTTTTCTTAATGTTTGCATAATTTTGCAACATTTATTGTTTCTATTTTTCCAGCGAATTTTAAGTTTTGAAATCATTTGGGTTGGATTCATAAAATTCTCACAAATTGGCAAATTATCAAATCTTTCTCAGTATTTTCTTTTTGGTTTTCATTGTAATCTAATCTAATTTGGGAAGTGGAATTGAAATTACAAAGTTTTTAGATGTGGCCACAAATTGCACTATTAAAGGTTTTTATATCCGACTGTCAAAAAGAAATGGTTGGAAATATGGAAAATTATAATTAATGGATGTGCTGATGAAATGAAACAGACAGATTGGAGAAGATTGCCAAAAAATCGAATTGAATAACTAGAACTGAACTGAATTAGAACTGAGCTAGAACTGAACTAGAACTGAACTAGAACTGAACTAGAACTGAACTAGAACTGAACTAGAACTGAACTAGAACTGAACTAGAACTGAACTAGAACTGAACTAGAACTGAACTAGAACTGAACTAGAACTGAACTAGAACTGAACTAGAACTGAACTAGAACTGAACTAGAACTGAACTAGAACTGAACTAGAACTGAACTAGAACTGAACTAGAACTGAACTAGAACTGAACTAGAACTGAACTAGAACTGAACTAGAACTGAACTAGAACTGAACTAGAACTGAACTAGAACTGAACTAGAACTGAACTAGAACTGAACTAGAACTGAACTAGAACTGAACTAGAACTGAACTAGAACTGAACTAGAACTGAACTAGAACTGAACTAGAACTGAACTAGAACTGAACTAGAACTGAACTAGAACTGAACTAGAACTGAACTAGAACTGAACTAGAACTGAACTAGAACTGAACTAGAACTGAACTAGAACTGAACTAGAACTGAACTAGAACTGAACTAGAACTGAACTAGAACTGAACTAGAACTGAACTAGAACTGAACTAGAACTGAACTAGAACTGAACTAGAACTGAACTAGAACTGAACTAGAACTGAACTAGAACTGAACTAGAACTGAACTAGAACTGAACTAGAACTGAACTAGAACTGAACTAGAACTGAACTAGAACTGAACTAGAACTGAACTAGAACTGAACTAGAACTGAACTAGAACTGAACTAGAACTGAACTAGAACTGAACTAGAACTGAACTAGAACTGAACTAGAACTGAACTAGAACTGAACTAGAACTGAACTAGAACTGAACTAGAACTGAACTAGAACTGAACTAGAACTGAACTAGAACTGAACTAGAACTGAACTAGAACTGAACTAGAACTGAACTAGAACTGAACTAGAACTGAACTAGAACTGAACTAGAACTGAACTAGAACTGAACTAGAACTGAACTAGAACTGAACTAGAACTGAACTAGAACTGAACTAGAACTGAACTAGAACTGAACTAGAACTGAACTAGAACTGAACTAGAACTGAACTAGAACTGAACTAGAACTGAACTAGAACTGAACTAGAACTGAACTAGAACTGAACTAGAACTGAACTAGAACTGAACTAGAACTGAACTAGAACTGAACTAGAACTGAACTAGAACTGAACTAGAACTGAACTAGAACTGAACTAGAACTGAACTAGAACTGAACTAGAACTGAACTAGAACTGAACTAGAACTGAACTAGAACTGAACTAGAACTGAACTAGAACTGAACTAGAACTGAACTAGAACTGAACTAGAACTGAACTAGAACTGAACTAGAACTGAACTAGAACTGAACTAGAACTGAACTAGAGTTGAACTAGAACTGAACTAAAACTGACAAGTGCTAATAGATATTTATTTTAGCTTATGTGAGGATATATATAAACATGAAAAATGTCCTTTAATTTCTTAACATTATTAATCCTTTATATTTTTTATGGATGTTAATGAACTTGTTACTTTTCCTTATTTAACTTTCATTAAAATATACAAAAGCTTTGAAACTTTGCTAATGTTATGTAGATGGTATCTGTTAGGAGTGATAACTCTTTTGTAAGCAAATCTTCCATATGATGACGACGATGACATCTAAGTAAACAAAACAAATCTGAAAATCTTTAATAAATATTTGGATTATAACCAACACGAAGTAAAATATACATATCTTTTACGTAGAACGAAAGGTTAGCAGTTAAAAGGAGTACGCTTGTACTAAGGAGGAAGGAGGGAATTTGTGCTGTGTATATTTTGAGTTTGAAGAAGAACTAGTTTAATCCATAACACTTTTTCCTCAAAACCTAAGCAAACAAACATGGACCTACAATAGAGTATAATCTCTGGTTATGAATATTAACTAGCAGTAAATTTGAAACTAAAGTCTGTTTGTATATGTTGTGTAATGTACATGGATGTATTTCCTGGTATCCTTTTTTTTAACCATAACCTAGAGATGTATTTTAAAGGACTATGCTTTCGAGGACAAGGGGAATTTCATGTACTAAAGGTTACATCAAATATTCTTGTCATTATATCTTTGCTTGTGTGTATTCATGAGATCGTGTTCTATGGCTGTGGAAGATATATTTTTAAAAGCATAAAAATGCTTAGCATACAATTAGGGGTGGTCAAGTAAACATTAACAAATTATATGCTAACATGACATTTATATACATTTTTATATAATTTTAACAAGCCTCTTTTCATCTGTACAATAGCCATGATTATGATGATAACTTTTATTTTGCACAAGGGGAATATGGAGTTTTTCTTACTCCTTTACTGTGGTATTGAATGCAAGTGCATGTTACGCTTTTTTAATATTTTATGTTGTGTTTTATTTTCTGTTAAATGGACAGCAAATTTAAAAGTCTTTCGAAAATTTTTAAAAAATTTCCTATAAAAGTAAATTTTTAAAAAATTTCCTATAAAAGTAAATTTTTGAAAAATTTCCTATGAAAAGTGAATTTTTCGAAAATTTCCTATAAAAAGAAAATTTTTTCAAAAATTTCATATAAAAAGTAAATTTTTGAAAAATTTCCTATAAAAAGTAAGTTTTTGAAAAATTTCCTATAAAAAGTAAATTTTTGAAAAAATTCCTATAAAAAGTAAATTTATGAAAAATTTCCTATAAAAAGTAAATTTTTGAAAAATTTCCTGTAAAAAGTAAATTTTTGAAAAATTTCCTATAAAAAGTAAATTTTTGAAAAATTTCCTATAAAAGTAAATTTTTGAAAAATTTCCTATAAAAAGTAAATTTTTGAAAAATTTCCTATAAAAAGTAAATTTTTGAAAAATTTCCTATAAAAAGTAAATTTATGAAAAATTTCCTATAAAAAGTAAATGTTTGAAAAATTTCTTATAAAAAGTAAATTTCTTATAAAAAGTATATTCTTGAAAAATTTCCCTTAAAAAGTATATTTTTGAAAAATTTTCCATAAAAAGTATATTTTTGAAAAATTTTCCATAAAAAGTAAATTTTTGAAAAATTTCCTATAAAAAGTAAATTTTTGAAAAATTTCCTACAAAATGTAAATTTTTGAAAAATTTCCTTTAAAAAGTAAATTTTTGAAAAATTTGTTATAAAAAGTAAATTTTTCAAAAATTTCCTATAGAAAGTAAATTTTTAAAAAAATTCCTTTACAAAGAAATTTTTTTGAAAAATTTCCTATAAAAAGTAAATTTTTGTAAAATTTCCTATAAAAAGTAAATTTTTGAAAAATTTCCTGTAAATGTAAATTTTTGAAAAATTTCCTATAAAAAGTAAATTTTTGAATAATTTCCTATAAAAGTAAATTTTTGAAAAATTTCCTATAAAAAGTAAATTTTTTACAATTTTGCCATTAAAGTAAATTTTTGAAAAATTTCTTATAAAAAGTAAATTTTTGAAAAATTTTCTATTAAAAGTAAATTTTTGAAAAATTTCTTATAAAATTAAATTTTTGCAAAATTTTCCTCCAAAAAGATTTTTTTTTTCAAATTTCTCAAAAGTTTCCTGATAGTAAAAGAATATCATTTAAACAAAATGTCTTCACAAACAAACGAATTAGTTTAGATATCAAGTTTTATTAAAATTTTTACAAAATATGTAGGTATATTATTTTGAAAATCCCAAAGTTATTTAAAACAGTATTTGCTTAAAAGATCAAGTTTTCGTTTTGCACAGAATGAGCCGATTTGGCCCCAGATATTAAAGAATTATTCATTATGATATAAAACTTATAAATTCATTATCAGTTAATTTATTCCAATATTATGGAAACCCCCATATGCTAAATGGCAAATCTTTGACAGCAGCAAACACAAACAATCATAAGTATCATATTCTTATTGCGTATTCATTTTATACTTCTCCATTCGTTCTTTATTTACTTTAGCGCTTTTCCCTGTTATTTTTGCATACACTTACAAAAAAGTATTGCATAATGTCAGGGGCATATTTGCTGATATCATCATTAGTGGCAATTTTTGTGTCGTCTATTTGCTGCCTTCAGTGATCGGGTTGTTTGCTACAGCTGCTGCTGTTGATGATGATGACGATGATGACATAAGTGCTTCCAAGTGGCATGACGAGTGCTGGTTGTATGTTTTTGTTAAAAGTATAAATGTGGCAACAAAAATCTCAATTCAATGGTCAACATATAGACAAAAATTATACTCTAGCAGGACAAAAGTTGTAGAGTAGAGAATTGTGGTTCAACAGAGACTAGAGGTAGTTACGAAAGGTATGCTATCATGTCATATTTTTAAATACTACGTAAATTTTTTACTTCAATGGGGGCAGGATTTGAACTGAACACAAAAACTTTTTACAAAAATATTTTTTTTATAGAAAAATCTGTTATACACAAATTATTCTATAGAAAAATCGGCGATACACAATTTTTTTATAAAGAAAAATCTGATATACACAATTTTTTCTATAAATATACTCTGTTATACACAAATTCTTCTATAGAAAAATCTGTTATACACAAATTCTTCTATAGAAAAATCTGTTATACACAAATTTTTCTATAGAAAAATCTGTTATACACAAATTTTTCTATAGAAAAATCTGTTATACAAAAAATTTTCTATAGAAAAATCTGTTACACACAAATTTTTCTATAGAAAAATCTGTTATACACAAATTTTTCTATAGAAAAATCTGTTATACACAAATTTTTCTATAGAAAAATCTGATATACACAAATTTTTCTATAGAAAAATCTGTTATACACAAATTTTTCTATAGAAAAATCTGTTATACACAAATTTTTCTATGGAAAAATCTGTTATACACAAATTTATCTATAGAAAAATCTGTTATACACAAATTTTTCTATAAAAAAATCTGTTATACACAAAATTTTCTATAGAAAAATCTGCTATACACAAATTTTTCTATAGAAAAATCTGTTATACACAAATTTTTCTATAGAAAAATCTGTTATACACAAATTTTTCTATAGAAAAATCTGTTATACACAAATTTTTCTATAGAAAAATCTGTTATACACAAATTTTTCTATAGAAAAATCTGTTATACACAAATTTTTCTATAGAAAAATCTGTTATACACAAATTTTTCTATAGAAAAATCTGTTATACACAAATTTTTCTATAGAAAAATCTGTTATACACAAATTTTTCTATAGAAAAATCTGTTATACACAAATTTTTCTATAGAAAATCTGTTATACACAAATTTTTCTGTAGAAAAATCTGTTATACACAAATTTTTCTATAGAAAAATCTGTTATACACAAATTTTTCTATAGAAAAATCTGTTATACACAAATTTTTCTATAGAAAAATCTGTTATACACCAATTTTTCTATAGAAAAATCTGTTATACACAAATTTTTCTATAGAAAAATCTGTTATACACAAATTTTTCTATAGAAAAATCTGCTATACACAAATTTTTCTATAGAGAAATCTGTTATACACAATTTTTTTTTTTTTTTTTTTTTTTTGAGAAAAATCTTTTATAAACAAATTTTTCTATAGAAAAATCTGTTATTAACAAATTTTGCTGTAGAAAAATTCGTTAAACACAAATTTTTTTATAGAAAAATCTGTTATACACAAATTTTTCTATAGAAAAATCTGTTATACACAAATTTTTCTACAGAAAAATCTGTTATACACAAATTTTTCTATAGAAAAATCTGTTATACACAATTTTTCCATAGAAAAATCAGATATAAACTAATTTTGCCATAGAAAAATCTGTTATACACAAAATTTTCTATAAAAAAATCTGTTATATACAAATTTTTCTATAGAAAAATCGGTTATACACAAATTTTTCTATAAAAAAAATCTGTTATACACAAGTTTTTCTATAGAAAAATCAGCTATACACAATTTTGGCATAGAAAAATCAGATATACACTAATTTTGGCATAGAAAAATCTGTTATACACAAATTTTTTGATAGAAAACTTTTTAACATAACAAACGACCCGAAAAACTTAAAGTACCCTACCAACTTTTAGTAAAGTGTCTACAGAGAAAAACCAAAAAAATCTGTGGTTTCGAAAAGTATTAAAATTTAAAGCATACTTTTAAGCAAATACAACAAACATGTTGCTACGATAGAGCACAATCTGCAATCAATAAACACAATATAAAATTGCAATAAAAACCCAACTAAAGGCCATCTCTTGTTTCGAAAGTACTTCAGAGTATTGGACTGTTCTGTTTCAGTTTCGGTGGTGCGGTCGAAACTGATGGTCAGTGCAAAGCTTTTAATTAATAAGGCCTGAATGAGTTAATAAAAAAGAGAAAAAAATACAAAAACATACAATTTCATATCAAGAACTAAAAGTATTTTTAAATTAATTCTTTGGAATTTTCCTTTAACACAAGTACATATACGCCCAAAAACCACCTCCTTATACTTCTTTCCAAAAATCAATGATATCTTATTTATAAAATTATATATGTATGTACTTTATATAAGCAAATTAACATAGTCCATCATTTATTTTAAGTATTTATTTACCCAAAAGAATGCAAGTGTGTCTGTGGTTTAAAATGTAAACGAAAATTAATTCAATGGCATACATTTAGGCTTAATTGTTTTAAAATATTTATTTCCTTCGAGCTGCTGGTGCTGGCCTAAAAGGTTTTCTACGAGACTTTTGATCCACTATCAATACAGACTGACGTTTCAAATAGTTACGTGAGGGCACTTCACTTTCTTCCTCATTAGCTGCCGTAGCTGGTTGGGGGGGGTGTGTGCATGGAGCAGAAGGTAGAAGAATAAAATTGATTAGTTATCTCATAAATTGTTTATATCAATTAGTTGTTAGTCTCAACTATTTATTAATTACCTGCTGCAGGTGCTTGTTCGGGTGATGATGAAGAAGTGCCAGCAGCTCTTTGTGCTCGTCCAGCCAGTAAATTATAATAACACATTGGCATGGCAGCTGGTTTCTCACCTTCCGGACCTGTGGGTGATTTGGGCGGTTGTATGGAATTCATGAATTCTTCTTCCTATTAAGGAAAGCATAATTAAACTTCATAAGATTGTATTCGAATTTTAAACACAAGTAAAACTTACACTTATATCCAAATCTAATTTCTCCAGAGATTCTGGTTCTTGTTTGCTTAAATCCTGGCATTTGGTAAGTTTTAGTTTGAGGATCTTAGAGAAACAAAAATATTTAAGAAATAAATTTAGGTTTGTTTCCGTACCATGATTTAATGCAAGAAAGTCATAATTTTAGATTTAAAACTAATTTTCGAATAATATTTTCCATTAAATTTACATTTTTATAACAAAAAGATGTTTATGAAATAATTTGTACTAAAATTTTTTTATAGAAAAAAATTTTATAATCGAAAATTTTTTTATAGAAAAATTTTTAAAATCTAAAATTTTTCTATAGAAAAAATTTTTAAAATCGAAAATCTTTCTATAGAAAAAATTTAAAAAATCGAAAATGTTTCTACAGAAAAAACTTCTAAAACCGAAAATTTTTCCATAGAAAACATTTTTGAAGCCGAAATTTTTCTAAAGAAAACATTTTTAAAACCGAAAATTTGTCTATAGAAAAAACTCTCAAACCGAAATTTTTATACCACAAAATTTTTTACATAAACATTTTTATAACAAAAAATTTTCTATAGAAAAATGTTTGAATTAAAAAAAACTTCTATAGAGAAATTTTTATAACAAAAAAAAATTTCGATAGAAAAATGATCATACCAAAAATTTTTTTTTATAGAAAAATTTGTATAGCAAAATAATTTATATAGAAAATTTTTATAACAAAAATTTTTATAACAAAAATTTTTCTTTGGAAAAATTTATAGCAAAAGAATTTCTATAGAAAAATTTTTATAACAAAAAATTTTTCTTTGGAAAAATTTTATTAAAGAAAACATATTCTAAATTTTTCTACTAAAAAAATTTTTTATAGAAAAATTTTAATACCAAAAAATTTTCGAAAAAAAAATTTGTATACCAAAAATTTTTTTACAAAATTTTTATACCAAAATATTTTCTATAAAATTTTTAAAACAAAAATTGCCTGTAGAAAAAATTTATACTAAAAAAATTTCGATATAAAATTTTTTATACTGAAAGATTTTCTCTAAAAGAATTTTTATACCAAAAAATTTTTCAATGGAAACATTTTTTATACCGAAAATTTTTCAATAGGAACATTTTTAATACCGATAATTTTTCAAAAGAAAAATTTTTTATACCGAAAATTTTTTATAGAAAAAATTTTTATACCGAAAAATTTTCTATAGAACAATTTTTAAACCGAAAAATTTTCTTTAGAAAAATTTGTATACCAAATTTTCTATAAAAAAATTTTCGTACCAAAAAATATTCTATAGAAATACTTTTATATCAAAAATTTTTCTACAGAAAAATTTTTATACCAAAAAATTTTCCGTGGAAACATTTTTATACCAAAAACTATTTTGTATAGAAAAATTTTTTAACAAAAATTTTCTATAGAAAAAGTTTTGTACCAAAAAATTTTCTTAAGAAAAATTTTCGCATCAAAAAATATTCTATAGAAAAATTTTTATATCAAAAATTTTTCTACAGAAAAATTTTTATACCAAAAAATTTTCCGTAGAAACATTTTTATACCAAAAACTATTTTGTATAGAAAAATTTTTTAATAAAAATTTTCTACAGAAAAATTTTTTTACCAAAAAATTTTCTTCAGAAAAATTTTAATACCAAAAAATTTTCTATAGAAAAATTGTTATACCCAAAAATTTTGTATAACAAAATTTTTATACAAAAACTTTTTCTATATAAAAATGTTTATGCTTAAAAATAGAAAAATTTTTATACAAATAAATTTTCTATAGAAAAATGTTTATACGAAAAAATTTTGCAAAGAACAATTTTTATAACGAAAAATTTTCTGTGAAAAAAATTTCAATAGAAACATTTTTATACCTAAAAATTTTTTTGGGACATTTTCTATAAAAAATTATTGTACCAAAAAAATTTCTACAGAAAATTTTAATACCGAAACATTTTCTATAGAAAAATATTTAAACCAAAAAAAATTTCAATACAAAATTTAGAAAAATTTTTCTATAGAAAATTTATTGGAACAAAAAAAATTTTGTATAAAAAAAATTTTATTCAAAAAAATTTTCTATAGAAAAATTTTTTTATAGAAAAATATTTAAACTAAAAAAGTAATAGAAAAATTTTTATATTAAAAGATACCGAAAAATTTTCTATAGATTTTTTTTTTTTTATTTTTTTAATCTTTTACCAAAAACTTTTCTTCAAAAAAAAATTTTATACCAAAAATTTTTTTTTCAAAAATAACAAGATTTTTTATTTAAAAAATATTTTAAATTAAAAAAATTCAAACATTTTTTTATTCCAAAAAGTACAAAATATTTTTTTTAAAAATATCGAGAATTTAAAAAAAAATTATAGGAAAAATTACAGAATTTAAAAAAAAAAATAAAAAATTAATAGAAAAAATTCGAAAATTTTCTATAGAAAAAATTTAAAAATACTTCAATAAAAGAAATTCTAAAATTTTTCTATAGAAAAAATTCGAAAAAAAATTTAATAAAAATTTTTTATTGAAAAAATTCATAAAAAAAAACTTTCGATAGAAAAAATTCAAAAAATTTTTAATAGAAAAATTTAAAAAATTTTCTTTAGATAAAACGCCAAAAATTTTCTAAGGAAAAAATTCAATTCTTGGTTGGTTCCTAAGCACCAAACGCCATTCTCTTACCATAATCAGATCCAAATCATCTGCCTTATTTACCAAATAATCGGGTAATTCATTGACCTTAATAGTCAGTTCTTTTTCTTCCAACTCTACATTAGTTTCATCCACTTCCTGGAGTTTGTAAATCATTTCGCATAAACGTTCCTTAATAAATTTCAAGACCTCCAAAGACTTTTCTGAGGCCTCCAAATTTTTTTGTCGATCCGATTCATATTCGGTTATTTTGTTTTTGATCTTTTCCACGACTTCTTGGTTACTAAATGAAAATAAGTGTGTGCTAGTATGTAATCACCTGTTCTCAAGTTGTTAACTTACACCTCCCTTTCCTTGACATCCGTAAACTTAGAAGACTCTAGTTCTTTAGTTAAGGCTTCCCTCAAGTTCTCCAAACTACCCTTTTCCGCCTCCGCTGCAGTACGTAAATAATTCAAACGCATTGCTGACTCCTTTTGCGAGGAAAATCTTTCGAATACCTCTTGAGGTGATGTGGCACCCGTTACTTCCATTAGATTTTTAAACAAATCCTCCATATCGTTGGTGGTATTTTTTAACTGAGAGTTTTCATCTTCATCGGCCTCTGTCTTGGCCGTGTGTTGATCACCCGTGCTCGAACTAATGCTGTCTTGATGATGTAGTGTTTTTCCCTCGAAGAAGAGCTTACGACCAATTCTCTCCAGTTCGAGTTTACGTTGTTCGACCAGTTTACGAAATTCCATGGCCTGTCGTTCCCGGGTTTTCTGCGAGAGATTAGCCTGTTGTTCCTGACGCAATAGTATCACTTTGGCAGTGTCACGCATTTCGATGGCCTCGTTATGGACTTGCTAGAAGGGTTGGGAAAATAGTGGATTCAATATTATTGAGCTATCTGTCGGTAGAATGGACCCAAACTAGAATTTGATTAGATTATATATAAAATTATGACTAAATCTTTGATTTTATCTTTTACTTGAGCTATCACATAAACTATTTGTATATTGAACCTATGTTCTAGAATATGTTTGATCTGTAACTAGAAATATAAACTGTGGCTAGAACTATGACTTAATTTATGAGTTAAGCTGTGACTACATCCATTTCTCGACCTATGACTATTTTTATCACTCGACCTTAACTGAACTATAGCAGGACAATAACTGGACAACCACTGGATTATGGGTGGACCATAATTGTACTTTGATAGACCACTGACTGAAAAATGATACGTTTACGATTGGATGAAGGCTGGACTATAACTATACTTAGACTTGACTTCGATTTAACTATAACTGGAATATGTTTGGACAGTAAGTGGATTTTGAATCGACTTAATTTTATTATCGATGGACTTTGACTGTGCTATTACTGGATTATGGCTGAAACTTGACTTAGCTACGACTGGCCTTTAACTGAACCAACAAATTTTCTATACAAAAATTTTTATAACGAAAAATTATCTAGAGAAAACTTTCATACCGAAAAATTTTCTATAGAAAACTTTTTATACCGATTTTTTTTTCGAAAACTTTAATACCGAAAAGTTTTCTATAGCCGAAAAATTTTTTATGGAAAAATTTTTATACCGAAAATTTGTATACCAAAAAAATTTCTATTGAAAAATTTTAATACCTAAAAATTTTCGGTAGAAAAATTTTTATACCAAAAAATTTTCTAAAGAAAAATTTTTATACCGAAAAATTTTTTATACCAAAAAATTTTCTATAGAAAAATTTTATTCCAAAAAAATATTCTATAGAAAAATTTGAATTCCAAACAATTTTCTATAGAAAAATTTTTATACCAAAAAATTTTCTATAGAAAAATGTTTATACCAAAAAATTTAATCCAAAAAATTATCTATAGAAAATTTTTTAAACCAAAAAATTTCCTGTAAAAAAATTTGTATGTCAAAAAATTTTTGTATAGTAAATATTTGGTACAAAAATGATTTTATAGGCAAACTTTCAACAAAAGATTTTCTATAGAAAATTTTTTATACCAAACATTTTTTATATAAACATTTTTACACCAAAAAATTTCTATAGAAAAGTTTTTATACCAAAAATTTTCTATAGAAAATTTTTATACCAAAAATTATCTATAGAAAAATTTGTATACCAACAATTTTCTATAGAAAAATTTCTAAACCAAAAATTTTATATAGAAAAATTTTTATACCAAAAAATTTTCTATAGAAAAATTTGTATACCAAAAATTTTCTATAGAAAAATTTTTAAACCAAAAATTTTCTATAGAAAAATTTTTAAACCAAAAATTTTGTATAGAAAAATATTTATACCAAAAATTTTCTACAGAAAAATATTTATACCAAAAATTTTCTATAGCAAAATTATTATAATAAAAAAAATCTTTAGAAAAATTTTTGTACCCAAAAATTTTCTATAGAAAATTTTTAATACCAAAAATGTTTCCATAGAAAAATTTGTATACCAAAAATTTTCTATAAAAAAATTTTTACACCAAAAAATTTTTTTACAGAAACATTTTTATACAAAAAAATTTTTTAGAAAAATTTTTATATCAAAAAATTTTTTTTGAAAAATTTTTATAACAAAATATTTTCTATAGAAAAATTTTTATACCAACAAATTTTCTATAGAAAACTTTGTTTAACAAAAAGTTTTTTGTACAAAAATTTTTATACCGAAAAATTTTCTACAGAAAAATTTTATAACAAAAAATTTTTGTATAAAAAATGTCTATACCAAAAAACTTTCAATAGAAAAATTATTATACCAAAAAAATTTCTATAGAACAATTTTTATTCCAAAAAAATTTCTATAGAAAAATTTTTATACCAAAAAATTTTCTATAGAAAAATTTGAGTACAAAAAAATTTTGCTATAGAAAAAATTTTAATTTTATTTTTTAAAATACTTATAGCAAAAAATTTTCTATTCAATAATTTTTATACCAAAAATTTTTCTGTAGCAAAATTTGTTTGGTATATAAATGTTTCTATGGAAAATTTTTTGGAATAAAAATTTTTCTATAGAAAACTTTTTATACCAACAATTTTCTATAGAAAAATTTTTATACCAAAAAAATTTTGCTATAGAAAAAATTTTTGTACCAAAAAATTTTCTATAGCAAAATTATTATACCAAAGAAATTTCTATAGAACAATTTTTATTCCAAAAAATTTTCTATCGAAAAATTTTTATACAAAAAAAGTTTCTATAGAAAAATTTTTGTGTCCAAAAATTTTCGATAGAAAAATTTTTGCACTAAAAAATTTTCTATAGAAAAATTTGTATACCAAAAAATTTTCTATAGAAAAATATTTATACCAAAGAATTTTCTATTGAAAAATTTTTATACCAAATATTTTTCTGTAGCAAAATTTTTTTGGTATATACATTTTTCTACAGAAAATTTTTTGGAATAAAAATTTTTCTATAGAAAACTTTTTATGACAAAAGTTTTCGACAGAAAATTTTTTTGTCAAAAAAAAAAAAAAATTAGCTTTAGAAAAAATTTTTATACCAAAAATTTTTCTATAGAAAAATTAATTTCTTTCGAAAAATTTGTATACCAAATGTTTTCTATTAAAATTTCTTTAAGAAAAAAAATGTTATTGCCGAAAATTTTTCTATAGAAAAATTTTTTGTACCAAAAATTTTTCTATGAAAAAATTTTTTATACCGAAAATTTTTCATAAAAACATTTTGTATAAACAAAATTTTTCTCTAGGAAATTAGTTTTTTAAATCATTTACTTTTTATATTGAGAATTTTTTAATAAAAAATTTTTTGTACCGAAAATTGAAACATATTTTATACCGAAAATTTTCCTATAAAAAAATTTTTTATACCGAAAATTTTTATGTACCGAAAAGTTTTCTATAGAAACATATTTTAAACCGAAAATTTTTCTATAGAAAAATAATAGAGTTTACTTTGATTGAATTATGTCTGAACTAGGATTTGACTATAACTGGAATATGTTTAGACTATAAGTGGACTATGCCTGAACTAAATTGGCTTACGGCTGAACTTTTACCGGATTATTCCTGGAAGTTGTCTGTACCGTGACTGACCTCTAACTGGACAATAAAAGTCTATGGACTATGATTAGATAAATACTGGACTTTAAATGGAGTTTACGGCTAGAAAATGACTGGATTATGACTTTACATGGACGAGATAACATTTGGCTTTAAGTAAACTTTGATTAAACTACGACCGGATGTACACAAATTTCCCTCAATATCCCTTAACAAAAAAAATTCTTACCTAAACTTAATTATCACTTATGCCATTTCCCAGACAGACACTCATGAAGTTGCAACCAATCACTGACTAATTTATTTGCAACACTTGAAATTTACTTTACCTGTAGTCTATTAATTTCCTGTTGTTGTTCATTTAAGGCCACCTCTAATTCCTTTAAACTTCTTTCGAAACGTTCGGCATCGTTCATCAAAGAAGCCTCAATGGAACGATATTTCTTACGTATATGCTCGGCTTCCATCCATTGAACGTTGGTGCGATGAATTTGATTTTCCAATTGGCAAACCAACTGGCAAGGAATACAATAAAACATTCTCAGACACACACACACACACACAACTTCATTATTGTGTATTTGCCTTACCTTACGATTATTATCCTCTTCCAAAGTCTCTGGAGGTTTCTCACCCAAATTCTGTTCTTGAGCCTCTTTATTAGCCACCAATTCTCGATACTGTTCCATTAGTTTGGCAAAGTGTTGTTTTCGACACTTGAAGCGATGCCTTAATAAATCCAATTGTTTGCGATTTTCTGTAATTTTCAAGTCTGTAAGAAAAATGGCATCTTCAACATTTTTAGCGCCAATTGGATAGTTTACTTTGCCCACAACTATTGTTGGCAGAGCAACCGAGGCAGAGCTGGCTTTACGTTTTTCTGTTGCTGCTGCTGTTACAGAGCCGGCATTGGATGAAGTTTCTTTGAAGATTACCGGTCGTTGCAAGGGATTTCGTAGGCGACCACATTTTGTTGTTAGCTCTTTGATATCCTTTTTTAAAGTTGAAATTGTATCGGAATTGATGCGATTCTGTTTTTGCCATTCTGCAGTATTGGCTGTTTTTTGGCCTTCTACACTTACATACACACAGACACATACATTCCCAAAAAACAGGAGAAATGAAAAAGGATACAAGTTTGAAAAGAATTTCTTAATCAAGTCGAAAGCTTTAGAAATAATTCTGTTCAATTGCTGAAAAAAAATGCTCGTTACCTGCCAGTAGAATACGTTTCTTAATTTCAGCAATTTTATGATTGATTTCAGCCAATTTATCGTTTTCCATTTTAAGTTTTGTTTTTCCTCCTAATTCGTGGAGGCTATTGAAATTCTTCAATCATTTCTTCTTCGCCGACTAATTGCTTCAACAAAATTGTTTTTATTGATTCAATTTTGTGAATTTTACCTTCTTGCGGGTTTTCAGTTGCTTATAGCAACCATCTGCTGCTTAAGTTGTGTTGCTATAAACAAAACCGATTTCCAGAGTTTGAGTTCTGTGGCTTAACAATTTTAAACATTTATACAATTTAGTTGTAATGGTATGATTTCAAAGGGTGGTAGTTTGTGGATTGAGGTAGTTTTGTGGCAGCCATTTTTAAAAGTTTGGCAGTTAATTTAATCCATATTATCTAAAGCACTAGCATTCTTAAGGAGTTAAGTGGAAATTTAAGGATTTTGAACAAAATAAAATTAATGAGAATATAAAATTTGGAAAATTTTGGTGATGAAATAACATAAAATAACAATATATAACAATTTTTCTATAGAAATATTTTTCTTTAGAAAACTTTTTCGATAGAAACATTTTCAATAGAAATATTTTTCTAGAGAAAATTTTTAACAGAAATATTTTTCTAGAGAAAAATTTTCAATAGAAATATTTTTCTAGAGAAAAAATTTCAATAGAAATATTTTTCTAGAAAAAAATTTTAGATAGAAATATTTTTCTAGAGAAAAATTTTCAACAGAAATATTTTTCTAGAGAAAAATTTTCAATAGAAATATTTTTCTAAAGAAAAATTTTCGATAGAAATACTTTTCTAGAGAAAAATTTTCAATAGAAATATTTTTCCAGAGAAAAATTTTCAATAGAAATATTTTTCTAGAGAAAAATTTTCAATAGAAGTATTTTTCTAGAGAAAAATTTTCGATAGAAATATTTTTCTAGAGAAAATTTTTAACAGAAATATTTTTCTAGAGAAAAATTTTCAATAGGAATATTTTTCTAGAGAAAAATTCTTAATAGAAATATTTTTCTAGAAAAAAATTTTCAACAGAAATATTTTTCTAGAGAAAAAATTTCAACAGAATTAATTTTCTATGGAAAAGTTTTCGATAGAAATATTTTTCTAAAGAAAAATTTTCAATAGAAGTATCTCTCTAGAGAAAAATTTTTGATAGAAATATTTTTCTACAGAAAAATTTTCGATAGAAGTATTTTTCTAGAGAAAAATTTTCTATAGAAATATTTTTCTAGAGAAAAATTTTCGATAGAAATATATTTTTACAGAAAAATTTTCGATAGAAATATTTTTCTAGAGAAAAATTTTCGTTAGAAAAGTTTTCGATAGAAATATTTTTCTAGAGAAAAATTTTCGATAGAAATATTTTTCTAAAGAAAAATTTTCGATAGAATTATTTCTCTAGAGAAAAATTTTCGATAGAAATATTTTTCTAGCGAAAAATTATTAATAGAAATATATTTCTATAAAAAATTTTCTATAGAAATATTTTTCTAGGAAAAGATTTTCAATAGAAATATTTTTCTAGAGAAAAATTTTGAATAGAAGGATTTTTCTAGAGAAAAATTTTCAATAGAAATATTTTTCAAGAGAAAAATTTTCAATAGAAATATGTTCTCGATAGAAATATTTTTTTATAGAAAAACTTTCGTTAGAAATATTTTTCAATAGAAAAATTTTTGTTAGAAATATTTTTCAATAGAAAAATTTTCGTTAGAAATATTTTTCTATACAAAGATTTTCGATAGAAATATTTTTCTATAGAAAAACATTCGTTAGAAATATTTTTCAGTAGAAAAATTTTTGTTAGAAATATATTTCTATACAAATTTCGATAGAAATATTTTTCTAGAGAATAGTTTTTGATAGAAATATTTTTCTATAGAAAAATTTTCAATAGAAGTATTTTTCTAGAGAAAAATTTTCAATAGAAATATTTTTCTAGAGAAAAATTTTTAATAGAATTATTTTTCTAGAAAAAAATTTTCAACAGAAATGTTTTTCTAGAGAAAAATTTTCAACAGAATTAATTTTCTATGGAAAAATTTTCGATAGAAATATTTTTCTAGAGAAAAATTTGCAATAGAAGTATCTCTCTAGAGAAAAATTTTCGATGGAAATATTTTTCTAGAGAAAAATTTTCGATAGAAATATTTTTCTAGAGAAAAATTTTCGATAGAAATATTTTTCTAGAGAAAAATATTTTTTTAGAGAAAAGTTTTCGATAGAAATATTTTTCTAGAGAAAAATTTTCGATAGAAATATTTTTCTAATGAAAAATTTTCGATAGAAATATTTTTCTAGAGAAAAATTTTCGATAGAATTATTTTTCTAGAGAAAAATTTTCGATAGAAATATTTTTCTAGCGAAAAATTATTAATAGAAATATATTTCTATAAAAAAATTTCTATAGAAATATTTTTCTAGGGAAAGATTTTCAATCGAAATATTTTTCTAGAGAAAAATTTTCAATAGAAGGATTTTTCTAGAGAAAAATTTTCAATAGAAATATTTTTCTAGAGAAAAATTTTCAATAGAAATATGTTCTCGATAGAAATATTTTTTTTATAGAAAAACTTTCGTTAGAAATATTTTTCAATAGAAAAATTTTCGTTAGAAATATTTTTCTATACAAAGATTTTCGATAGAAATATTTTTCTATAGAAAAACTTTCGTTAGAAATATTTTTCAATAGAAAAATTTTCAATAGAAATATTTTTCTAGAGAAAAATTTTCAATAGAAATATTTTTCTATAGAAAAATTTTAAATAGAAGTATTTTTCTAGGAAAAAATTTTCAATAGAAATATTTTTCTAGAGAAAAATTTTTAATAGAAATATTTTTCTAAAGAAAAATATTCAGTAGAAATATTTTTCTAGAAAAAAATTTCCAATAGAAATATTTTTTTTTTAATTTTCAATAGAAATATTATTCTAGAGAAAAATTTTCAATAGAAATATTTTTCTAGAGAAAGATTTTCAATAGAAGTATTTTTCTAAAGAAAAAATTTCATTAGAAATATTTTTCTAAAGAAAAATTTTCAATAGAAATATTTTTCTAAAGAAAAATTTTCATTAGAAATATTTTTCTAAAGGAAAATTTTCAATAGAAATATTTTACTAGAAAAATTTTCAATAGAAATATTTTTCTAGAGAAAAATTTTCAATAGAAATATTTTTCTATAGAAAAATTTTATATAGAAATATTTTTCTAGAGAAAAATTTTCAATAGAATTATTTTTCTAGAGAAAAACTTTTCAATGGAATTATTTTTCTAGAAAAAAATTTTCAATAGAAATATTTTCTAAAGAAAAATTTTCAATAGAAATATGTTTTCGATAGAAATATTTTTCTATAGAAAAGTTTTCGTTAGAAATATTTTCTATACAAAAATTTTCGTTAGAAATATTTTTCTAGAGAAAAATTTTGGTTAGAAATATTTTTCTAGAGAAAAATTTTAAATAGAAATATTTTTCAAGAGAAAAATTTTCAATAGAAATATTTTGCTAGAGAAAAATTTTCGATAGAAAAATTTTTGAAAGAAATGTTTTCCGTCGAAATATTTTTCTAGAGAAGAATTTTCGATCGAAATATTTTTCTATTGAAAAATTTCTATATAAAACCGCCTTTCCGATATAAAGTTTTCGGGCCTTTGCAGTTACAAAATTTATTTAAACTTTTATTGTTTAAACCTTTTTCTGTAAATCGTTTCAAGCCAATTTCATTTAAAAAACACCTGCTCCTTTAAATGTTAAAGGCAAAAAGGTAATAACATTTTTCCACCTTCTTAATGATATGCAATAAATAAAATAACAAAAACATTGTTATACCCCACACCACTTAATATATTAATATACGTTGATATTAGTAGGATATACTACATATGTTCTTTTAATATAATCAATCGACTTTGATAATGAATTGAGTAGTAGAACTATATCTAAGATAGTATAATTATCATTAAAATTTTCCATACGTGTTAATCTAATAATATTTAAATGATTTAAAGACAAGCGTAGCAGCCCATATCACCAGAAGCCGATGCCTTTTTGTAATTTTCGTAAATATCACGATCATTAATGAAACTCGTGAAAATGAGTAGTAAAAGCATTCAGCTTGAATTTGGATGTTAATAAGGTCAGCTGGTGCCGCTTTGTTTAAGAAAATACAAAAACAAAATACACAAGAAACAAAATCAAAATTCGATTTATAACAACAAAATACATGGTTCGAGAGAACATAGAAATACAATTTCGAACATTGTTGCCACGACACTATTATTTTTGTAAACATTGTTTGAAATAAATGTAACTGAATTGGGAATATTTTTTAAAACGGAATTAAATTTAAATATTAAACAATTTTAGATTTCTTTTTAGCTTTTTTTCGATACAAAAATTTTTTTATAGAAAAATTTTTCGATAAATATTATTTTGTATAGAAAATTTTTTGATAAAAAATTCTATGAAAGTTTTTAAAGAAAATATTTTTCTAAAGAAAAATGTTCGATGAAAATATTTATTTATGGAAAATTTTTTAATAGAAGTATTTTTCTGTAGAAAAATTTTTTAAAACAATTTTGGTAAACAAATTTTTGATAAAAAATTTCTATACAAAAATTTTTGATAAAAACATTTTCTACAGAAAAATTTGTAATAAAAACATTTTCTATAGAAAAATTTTTAATTAAAAAATTGTCGATAAAAAGAATATATATAAAAATTTTGGATAAAAAAAATTTCTATAGAAAAATTAAAAAAAAAAAAATTTCTATAGAAAAATTTTTAATAAAAAAATTTTCTATAGAAAAATTTTTAATAAAAAAATTTTCTATAGAAAAATTTTTAGTAAAAAAATTTTCTATAGAAAAATTTTTAGTAAAAACATTTTCTATAGAAAAAGAAAAAGAAGAGTATTAGCATTTGATCCCAAATCTGTTACATTTATTTATTAATGTAACAGACCAATTTATTGATAAAAAGCCAAAAAATGTTTGCGGAGAAACCAAATTCCTCGAGGCGTTTCGATGGTTGGTTAAGCCATCTCTTCAGGAGGATTATCCCCAATTTAGACAGATCGAAAACCTCGCATTATTACTAAATTTACAAACAAAACTTTAAAGAATTATATTCATAAACCATAAGTTACAGCATTGATTATCGACTGAACAAAAACAAACATTTTTCAATTTTCATCTATCTTCACTTCCCACATTCTTGCTGCAGCCGTCGGCTACTAAAAAACATCTTACCCCTCCCTTCTTCACAGCATTTTGCATATAGTAACCGACGGCTACTGTTTTTGTTCAGTCGATAATCTACGCTTTTACTTATGGTTTATGAACGTAATTCTTAAAAGTTTTGTTTGTAAATTTAGTAATAATGCGAGGTTTTCGATCTGTCTAAATTGAGGATAATCCTCCTGAAGAGGTGGCTTAACCAACAATCGAAACCCGTCGAGGACTTTGGTTTCTCCGCAAACATTTTTTTTTTGGCTTTTTATCAACAAATTGGTCTGTTACATTAATAATTAAATGTAACAGATTTGGGATCAAATGCGAATACTATTCTTTTTGAATAATTTTATTTTATTTTGTTATTTTTTGAAAAAACATTTTCTATAGAAAAATTGTAAGTTAAAAAATTTTTGATTTAAAGAATTTTATATAGAAAAATTTTGTATAAAAAAATTTCTATAGAAAAATTTTGAATAAAAAAATTTTCTATAGAGAAATTTTTAATAAAAAACTTTTCTATAGAAATTTTTAGTAAAAAATTTTCTATGGAAAAATTTTTAATAACAAAAATTTCTATAGAAATTTTTAGATAAAAAATTTTTGATTAAAATAGAAGGAATAGAAAACTTTTTCTTTTGAAAAAAATACCACGATAAAAGAATGCAGATTTTAGTCAAAAGTATAAAAAACGGCAACTCTGCCGACTAGTTTTTTTTACTGTTCTCTATGTGCCGACCTCTGTTTATAAACATTTATATACGTAAATCTACATATGTAGATTTAAAAGTTTCTTACAAACCGTTTAGACTTTCAGAATATATTGGTCCAAATACAAAATTAATAGTAAATATCTGGCAAACTTAGGTATGATATATTATATTCAAATTTATATATTTGGAAAGACTAAATAAGAACAATATTAACAAAGAAACTTGTGGGACATTTCACAACATTTGACATATAAAAACCATTCCCCAAATCACATATAATATTTTAGATATTTATATGCCAAAAATCTGTAGTGTATCATACAGTCGGTCTTATCTGATTGTATTTTCTTGCTTGTTTTCAATAGAACCGTAACCTTTATTTAAAGGGTATATTAACAATTATGATTATATTGTTTTTTTATTAAATTGTATGTTTCCACACCTGTCACTCGGAGCTACAATTTGGGCTAAAAATTGAAATAAAGACTATAAATGCTCGAATCTTTATAAAGAGTTTAGTTAAGAAATTTGGATTATTTCAATACAAGTATATCGTTAGCTGAAATGCAAAAAAACGTAACTAACAATTTTTTGGAAATAGCTTTTTTTACTTATTATCATGTAAATCTGCAAGACCCATGTACCCACCGACTCTTGGGGCCATAAGACTTAAATTTACGATTTTATAATAAAAATCAAAATAACCTAATTACAAGCATATTTTTTTCTGAAACAAAAAAACGTAACTACATGTTAAATAATTAATACAAATTTGTTTGAAAAACGTAGGCTATGATTTTTCATTACATTCAGTTATTTTTAATCCGATGACTATATCTGGGACGAAACGGAAGGAAGTTTTGTGGCATCAACATTTACCACTTGTATTGTGAACCATCTGAAAAATGCGTTAGAGAAATTACCCGATAGTCATCATATAATTATATATTCAGATAGTTGTTGTTATCAGAACAAGAATGCTGTACTATCGAATGCTCTACTTTTACTGTGTATGGAAAAGAACATCACAATTGAACAGAAGTACCTAATAGTGCGACATACCCAAATGGAGTGTGACTCTACGCACTCCCTAATAAAAAGAAAAATTAAGAATAAGCAGATAAACTTACCGTAATCGCCGTGTTATAAAGAGTGTTCTAAAAAAATATGCATTTACTATTTTACACAAAATTTATCCATAGTGTAAGAAATAATTTATTTTTTGATCAAGTTAGTTTCTATAGATATGTCAGATGCTATTATTTTAGAAATTATTAATTTTCAATAGTTATTTCAATCAAAATGGACTGCGAAAAAAGTTCGTGAAAATATAATTAAAACTTTTCAAAAAAATCCGTCATGGACTTTTAAAAAAATAGCTAAAAATTTGAAAGTTGACCCTCGAACGGTTTCTAATGCCATCAGACGGTATAAGGAAAACCTGAGCATTGAAAGAAAACCTGGATCAGGGAGGAAAAAAGGTCCTACAGATATTGGTAAGGCAAAAGAAGTCGAGCGACTCTTTCGAAGAGCGCCTAACACTTCTTTAAGAAAAGCAGCTCGTACGGTGAAATGTTCTACGAATTTTGCACATAGAGTCAAAGCTTATGCTGGACTGAAGACATACAAAGTCCAAAAGGTTCCAGATCGCAATGCTATAAAGAACTTAGAAGCAACAAAACGAGCGAAAAAATTGAAGTCTGATTTTATAAAAAAATACACCTGTTGTGTGATGGATGATGAAACATACGTACTGGCAGACTTTTCTCAACTTCCTGGTCAAGATTTTTATGTTGCTGATAAACGGGGCAATGTTCGGCAAGAGTTTCGCACAAGAAAACAAACAAAATTCCCTAAGAAGTTTCTCGTGTGGCAAGCTATTTGCAGTTGTGGCAAAAGAAGTAAAGTATTTGTGGCATCTGGCACAATAAACACAGAAATTTATATAAAGGAGTGCCTACAAAAACGGTTGTTACCCTTTTTAAGAGAGCACAGAGTGACTACATTTTTTTGGCCCGATTTGGCATCATGCCATTATGGAAAAAAGGCACTTGAGTGGTACTCAAAGAATAATGTCATTTTTGTACCACGAGAGGCAAATCCACCTAACTGTCCAGAACTTCGGCCTGTGGAAAGGTATTGGGTTCTGGTAAAAAAGGAATTGAAGAACACAGGAAAGATTTCCAAGAACATGTCCGATTTTAAGCGCAGGTGGAACACATGCTCCAAAAAGGTATCAGAAGCAACTGTTAAATCTTTAATGGGAGGGTTTCCGAAAAAAGTCGATAATTTTGCAAAACCCGAGTACTAAGTAAACATTTTAATGCTAAATGATTTTGTATAATATTTATGCCATTATATTTGCGTATTTTGTAGAGTTTTTATATTAAAAGGTTTGATTTTTATTTAAGAAAATCCAACTACAAATTTTATTTAGAGCACTCTTTAGCAGGTTAGTCATCCGCCTAGCATACTAGGGGTCCCAAGTTCGATCCCTGGTCAGACCCACTTGAAAAATAAATTTTCAAAAAAAGCGGCGGTTCACCTCATAACTCAGCTAGCCACTGGTTATTGAGTATTAGGCTATGAAAAACTTCTCTAACTAATGCATTTGCCGCTCGGAGCCGGAGTTAAAACGTAGGTCCCTTTCAATGAGTCTAAAAATAGAATCGGATGCAGCTCATTGTGAGAGATAAGTACCACTTGTTCCAATTGGAATGTTGTCGTGGAAATTATTATTATTATTATTATTAGATAAACTTACCATCTCAATTTGCAGATTTGATACAAAGTGCTCGTGTACGTCCAACACCCCTTAAAGTTCACATGCTTTCTCATGAATATTTCCTTGATTATGAGTATATTCCAAAGATATACTCATCAGTCCGTCCAGGTAATTTAAAACTTACTAAATGAAGTAGATTTTTTTCTGTCTGCAACATTTCAATTTCTTTTAAAAGGGAAGAAATCTGGTGATCCTACTGTGAACATGATTCGAGCATTAGCCTACGACCCTAGTGGCATTATTTACTACAAAACAAACATAACCGAAGAGTATGAGCAGCTTCCACAAAGAGTTAGCGAGAAAACACTTACTCTAAAACCTCCGAAAAAATGGCAGCATCTTCAAGACCTTAAATCCTCTATTCCAAAAGATTGCCATTCTTTTTATAACAACATCCAATTTAAAACTATTTGTTAATATAAAGGGTGGTTAAATTGTAAGGGCCGATGTTGAATGTGAACCACGCCTAAACGCCAAGTTTTTTTCCGAATTTTATTTGACATTTCTCTATTTCAGACTTACTCAATTTGAACCATGGAGAGATACACAATACAACAACGTGTTAAAGTAATCCAGACTTATTATGAAAATGGGCGTTCAAATCAAAATGCATATCGTGCACTTCGTGATTTTTTTGGTCAATTTGATCGTCCAAATGTGAGTACAATTGCAAAAATCGCGGAAAATTTCATGCAAAGCGGGTCTATAGAAGATGTGAGAACACCAGTGCGTACTCGTACAGCTCGTACTGCAGAAAATATTGTTGCTGTTCGCGATAGTGTGGCTGAAGAGCCGTCCACCTCAACTCGTCGTCGTGCCCAACAATTGCACCGCTCACGATCGTTGATGAACATTATGCATTTACACGCTTATAGGGTGCAATTGGCTCAAGTACTAAAGCCTCTTGACTATTCCAAACGTCGTGAATGGGCAGAATGGTGGCAAGAAATGGCAACAGTGGATGATCAATTTTCGAAGAAAATCATCTTCAGTGATGAGGCACATTTTCACCTCAGTGGATTCGTCAATAAACAGAATTGCCGCATTTGGGCGAATGAGAATTCAAGAGTGATTATTGAAAACCAATGCACCCACAAAGAGTGACTGTTTGGAGCGGTTTATGGGCTGGCGGCATCATCGGGCCGTATTTTTTCGAAAATGAGGCCGGTCAGGCAGTTACTGTGAATGGTGTTCGCTATCGTGAGATGATAACGAATTTTGAAGATATAGATGTGGACGATATGTGTTTTCAGCAGGACGGTGCCACTTGCCACACAGCTTACGAAACAATGGCTCTTTTGCGCAACAAATTCAATGGCCGTGTTATCTTAGGTAATGGCGATTTCAATTGGCCGCCAAGATCATGTAATTTGACACTGTTGGACTTTTTTCTTTGGGGTTTTTTGAAAGAAAAGGTGTACGTCGATAAGCCAGCAACAATTCCAGAGCTAAAGGACGAGATAATTCGGCACATTAACGGCATAGAACCTCCATTATGCCTCAGGGTCATCGAAAATTTGGACCATCGGATGGAGGTGTGCCGCCGTGATCGCGGCGCTCATTTGTCCATCGTCCACGAAGTACTGCAGACCAATAAAATTTGAATTTAAAAAGGAAACTCATGATACCATTAAGAATGAAATAAGTGACATCAAAACTCAAATTTCAACACTAAAGCCATTAGAGTTAGAGATAGATGAACATACTATTAAATTGAATTATCAATTAATACTTTCAATGATAGACGGAAAAACTGCCCAGGCTTTGACTGATACAAAAGCTTCATCCAGCTGTATTATATGTAAAGCAACATCAAGTCAGTTAAACCAAGAACCTACAAAGTCACTAGATAGTATTGATGCATTTGAATTTGGATTATCACCGCTACATACGAGAATAAGATTTATGGAACACATACTGAAAATTAGCTATGATTTAGACTTCGGATCTTCAGGATCAGTAAGAAATAATGACACCAACAAAGAGAAAAGAAAATTGAAAAAGAAACAAGTTCATGATGCATTTCTCAAACACGGGTTAATTATAGATCAACCAAAACATAGATCAGGCAATACAAACGATGGCAATACCGCAAGAAGATTCTTTTTGGATCCCGAAACTACATCTGATATAACAGGTGTTGATATAGATCTTATTTCAAGATTTAAAACAATTACTGAAGTACTTGCGTGCAATGAACAAATTAATGCTAAAAAATTTGGTGATTATGCCAAGAAAACTGTTGCTATATATACATCCAAATACAATTATAGAAATATGTCAGCAACAGTGCACAAAGTTCTTTATCATGGAGAAGATGTCATTAAGCACCATTTATTACCAATTGGAGATTTATCAGAGGAAGCCCAGGAAAAAAGAAATAAGGATTACAGATTTTACAGAGAACATAATACCAGAAAAACGTCACGAAGTTCTACAAATGAAGACTTATTTCACATATTATTAGCAACATCAGATCCATTCATCTCTAGCATTCGAAGTCAATGGAAAGTAAATCCTTCGGACCTAAGTGCCGAAGTTAAAGCACTGCTACAGGACAGCAGTTATACAGAGCAGAATATAAAATATTTACAAGAAATATTCCAGCCAAATAAACAATAATTATAATTTGCATTTAACATTTGAGTGCAATAAAGTATACAAATATCAATATTAAATATTATTTTATTTATCTACAATCTATTTATGACTACAAATAAATATATATTTAAAGAACAATTATGTTACATTCTTTTATTTAAAAAAAAACTAGGTAATATGTAAGTATTATTAAGCAAAAATTAAAATTAGGGCCACCCTAATAAAAATACTGTAAATACCTCAACGAGAAAAGGGGCACCCTAAGGATAACAAAATATTAAATTGCTATCCAAAGACGACTTGTGGCCCAAATTTGAGCCAAATCGGTTAAGAGGAAGTGGGTCAAAAATGAGTTGGCAGATTTGAAACAAAATAAAAATGAAAAAAATCGAAAATTGAATTTCAAGCTTAAATTTCTTAAGAACCACTGTACCGATCTTAATAAAACCTACAATCGAAAATGCTACAGATGTTATCTATTGATTAAAAAAAGAACTACTAAAAAATCTTTAATAGTTAAAAAGTTACAGAGTTTTGGCCAATGCGTCGTTCGTCTGCGCATGAAATATAAATAAACCTATCGCACTGATCCATACGCACTACTAATTTCGCCTTACGCATCATTTGTGAGCACTTTCATATAAGCCCATATGTTCTATTTCTAACGATGAATATTCGTTCCGAAAAATTGGTCGTTCGTTTCAATTGTGTTTCATACTTAAGAGTCGCTTTTTTGAAAATTTATTTTTTTCAAGTGAATATGGCCGTGGATCGAACTTGGCACCTCTGGTATGTTAGGCGGATGACTTACCAGCTATAACATCGCGTCCAGCAAGATTATATAACAAAAAATGATTTAAAGAAAACATTTAAAATTTTTCACAACAATTTGACTATATTTAAAAACTTTTGATATATTAGCTTTTATAAAATAAATAGCAATACAAAATATTAGCTTAAATTTAAAGTCTTTCCTTTGGCATAAGGTTTAAGTACCAGCGAACAAAACATAATGCCTTTAATATGTTTATCTGTAATCCTTTCTAGAAATGACCTGTTTTTTACCCCAGCCCTTTTGTATCTAAAGAAAAACTTTGTTGACAAACGTTTAGGCACTAATTTCCGCTGTATAATATATATATACATAAATTCATGCTTAAGAGGCCTTTTTCTAGAGCACAATGGGATGAAATTAAAATAAAGTGGAAATTTTAAAACATTTGCTGGTATTTATAGAAAGCTTATTTATGCAAAATTTAGTGACCAATATCTTTTATAGTTTATAAATTAATAGCTTTTAACTGAAGTTTTAGTGGTTTCGGAAAATTATTTTTGTATGAAAGCTTTAGTCAATTATATAGCGATTGTCAACAAAATACTATACATTAAATGGTATTTGTATAAAGCTTATTTAAGCAAAATTTAGTGACCATAGCCTTTATAGTTTATAATTTAATAGCTTTTAACTGACGTTTTAAGCATTTTAGTGGTTTCCGGGAGTGTTTTTTATGTGAAAGCTATAGTCAAATATGGATCAATTCCTATAAAATTTGATATACTGACCAATAGTTGCATGGAACTTCTCTGTGCTTAATATAATTGTCATATTTGTTACAATTGGATTTAATTTACCAGCATTATTAGGATTCCCGGGCGGGGTTATATGTGAGCTCGAACTAAATGTGATTCGCCAATTTCAATATCCATTTTCAAAATACCGAAAATACTTTCGTAAAATGTTGTAGCTCAAGCTCTTTTCGTTAAGGCGCTATCGCGCATTCATTTGAATGACAGAAACCCCCTATATTTTTGGTATTTTTGTGTTTTCGTAAGTTTTTAAATGGAAGCTATCGTCAAATGGTGGCCGATTACGACAAAATTTTGCATTAAGCATAGCATTGACATAAGACTTCCTAGAGTTAAATTTGGTGGTCATAGCTGTTATAGTTTTAGATCTATTGACATTTAAGTATTTTAAGGTAGACTTTAGGCTGTTTCAGTGTTTTGTATGGAAGCTATGGTTAAATGTGAACCGATTTCGATAAAATTGTATATGCTACCTAGTGCTTATGTAAAACTTGTATATACCACAGTTTATCATCATACCAATTACAACTTGTCATTTATTAGCATATAAGGGATTACCCTAGGTGAGGTTATACGGAAGCTATGGTCAAACCGTAATCGTGAATCGATTTCGCCCAATTTCAGTACCAAAACAACAGACAGACAAATAGACAAACATTCAAGTAGACAGACAGAAAGACAGACAGAAAGGCAGGCAGACAGGCAGACAGGCAGACAGGCAGACAGACAGACAGACAGACAGACAGACAGGCAGACAGACAGACAGACAGACAGACAGACAGAAAGGCAGAAAGACAGAAAGGCAGAAAGACAGAAAGGCAGGCAGGCAGACAGACAGACAGACAGACAGACAGACAGACAGACAGACAGGCAGACAGACAGACAGACAGACAGACAGACAGACAGACAGACAGACAGACAGACAGACAGACAGACAGACAGACAGACAGACGGGCAGACAGACAGACAGACAGACAGACAGACAGACAGACAGACAGACGGGCAGACAGACAGACAGACAGACAGACAGACAGACAGACAGACAGGCAGACAGACAGACAGACAGACAGACAGACAGACAGACAGACAGACAGACAGACAGACAGACAGACAGACAGACAGATAGACAGACAGACAGACAGACAGACAGACAGACAGACAGACAGACAGACAGACAGACAGACAGAAAGACAGAAAGACAGAAAGACAGACAGACAGACAGACAGACAGATAGATAGAAAGAAAGACAGAAAGACAGACAGACAGAAAGACAGACAGACAGACAGACAGACAGACAGGTAGACATAGACCGAAATCAGATAAGATACTTAACTAGAAAGTGACTGCGGAATTTCAAAAGTTTCCGTTTCTTTGTATAAATAGACTTTAACATATAATTTTTTTTTATTTGGCAAGATAAATGAGATACCAAAGCATCTAAGTGGTGACGAATTGAGTCATTGGTCTATTAACGAATGCCTGAAAATTATGCCTAAGCATAATTTTCAGTAATCATTTCCATCCCATTGTGCAATGCCTTTTCTTACCTTTTTAAGGCAACAGCTCATCCATAGCAATTTCTAAAGAATTATAATTCTCCACGAATATTTCTCTAGGTAAGGCTGGGGGCTTTATAGCTAAGAATACAGCCATGCTCCTTTTTTCCCAGAATTCTGTGTAAATTGTATAATTGAAGTATTCTTGAAGAAAATTTTCTTAAGTTGTGGCACCATTTTATGTTTTCTTAGACGTTTTTTTTTCTGCCATCTTCATCCTCTTTTAAAGAACTACTTAAACCCGAATGGCCATTGAATTGTTAAAATCTGTTTGTCTATTTACCAGCGGAAAAGGACACTGTAAAAAAGGATAAAACAAGTTAAAGAAACATTTTCTTTTTATATATTTAAATAAAAGGCGTTTTTTTCAAGTAAAGAAATACTTAAGCAATGGGTGTTAGAGGAGTGGAGGGATGGTTGGCCTAATAGTTGGGGGGTCTTAGGAAAAGTGGTCCTTAAGAGGCACACAATTTAATTAAAACGGATTGACAAGATTTACATTGAAAATAATGACTTGTAATTATCATTTTAGGTTTATTTGTTTGTCTTTGCTTCTTTGTCTATGGTTAAGTATTTACATCCACTTGTAAATGAATATTTTCTCTAATCATTACAAAGTACAAAGTTATAATTATAGATAATTATCTTTACTTTTTGATCCTTGAAATATTAAATTTATGTTTTCTTAATTGAATATATAAGTACTAGAAGATTTTGAAGGTAATTTGCTCAACATTAAAGTTAATTTGTTAAAGATTTAAAAATACAATAGTTTAAATTTTTAGAGATTTATAAACAAAGTCATAAAAAGATATGGACATTTTGTTAAAAGATTTCTTAGCGAAAATTTTTGGGTTTAAATATTTAAAAAAAAATTTATATATCGGTTGGGCCATTTTAATGTTTTAGTTCAAAAAGGAAATAAAACCAAAACGATTGGAATATTCTTTCAATTATATAGCAGCATTGACTGTCCTCACAGTACCCAAGTTGATGGAACTAATTTTTAACCCACCTTTTCAAGTGCTTGTGTTCGTATTTTGCCAATAGCAAAATAGAAAGGAGTAGGTAGCCCATACCACCAGAAGCCGATGATTTTTTTTTTAATTTTCGTAAATACCACGATCATTAATAAAACTCGTGAAAATGAGCATTAAAATCATTCATTTGGATGTTAACAGAGTTAGTTGGTGCCGCTTTGTTAAAGAAATGACAAAAACAAAATAGGCAAGAAACAAATAATAAACCAATTTATAGCAACAAAATACATGGTTCGAGAGAACAAAGAAACACAATCTCGAACATTGTTGCCACGACACTATTATTTTTGTAAGTTTTGGGAATATTATCATAACAGAAATAAATTCAAATATTAAACATATTTACATTTGTATATTTTTTTTTAGATATTTTCGATCCAAAAAATTTTTTAAAGAAACATTTTTAATAAAATTTTTTTTCTTTAGAAAATTGTTCAATAAAAATTATATTTTATAGAAAATTTTTCGATAAAAATATTTTTCTGAAAAAATTCTCGATACAAATATTTTTATATCAAAGAATTTTCGAATCTTCTAGAGAAAAATTTTTGATAAAAAAAAATTTTCTATAGAAAAATTTTTGATAAAAAAAAAATTCTATAGAAAATGTTTGATAAAAAAATTTCTATAGAAAACTTTTTGATAAAAAATTTTCTATAGAAATTGTTATCAAAATTTTTTCTATAGAAAATTTTTTGATCAAAAGTTTTTCTATAGAAAATTTTTTGATCAAAAATTTTTTCTATAGAAAATTTCTTGATCAACAATTTTTTCTATAGAAAATTTTTTGATCAAAAGATTTTGATCAAAACAAAAAAAAATCGGCAGAATTGACGTTTTTTTTTATACTTTTAACTAAAATAGGTATTTTTTTAATGTGTAGTTTCAACATTTTAAAATGAAAAAGTTTTCTACTCCATTTTTCTTAAATATTTTTATTAAACATTTTTCTATACAAAATTTCTATAGAAAATTTTTGAATCAAAATTTTTTTTATAGAAAATTTTCTTACCAAATTTTTTTTTATAGAAAATGTTTTTACTAAAAATTTTTCTATAGAAAATTAAAAAAAAAAAATTCTAAAGAAAATTTTTTTACCAAAAATTTTTCTATAGAATTTTTTTATGGAAAATTTTTATGAAAAATATTTCTATCGATAATTTTTTGATCAAAAATTTTTTATAGAAATTTTTTTTATCAAAAAATTGTCTATGGAAGTTTTTTTTATCAAAAATTTTTCTATAGACAGTTTTTTTATCAAAAATATTTTTCTAGAAGATTTGAAAATTGTTTGATATAAAAATATTTTTATAGAAAATTTTTCAAGAAAAATATTTTTATAGAAAAATTTTCTATAAAATATCAAAAATTTTTGCATAGAAAATTTTTTTATCGAATATTTTTCTATACTTATTTTATCAAAAATTTTTCTATGGAAAATTTTTTCATCAAAAATTTTTTTACTAAAATTTTTCTACAGAAAATTTTTTATCAAAAATTTTTCTATAGAAAATTTTTTTACCAAAAATTTTTCTATAGAATTTTTTTATGGAAAATTTTTCTATAGAAAATTTTTTAACAAAAATTTTTTATTAAAAATTTTTCTCTAGAAAAGCTTTTTATCAAAAATTTTTCTATATTATTTTTCAAAACTTTTTCTATATTTTTTATCAAAAAGTTTTCTATAGACAATTTTTTTATCAAAAATTTTTCTATAGAAAAATTTCTTACCAATTTTTTTTTGTAGAAAAAGTTTTTATCAATATACAAAAATTTTTCTATAGAAAATTTTTTTACCAAAAATTTTTCTGTAGAATTTTTTATGTAAAATTTTTATATTTCTATAGAAAATTTGTTGATCAAAAATTTTTCTATAGGAAATATTTTTTATCAAAAATTTTCCTTTAGAAGATTTGAAAATTTTTTTGATATCAAAATACTTTTATTGAAAATTTTTACAGAAAAATATTTTTATCGGAAAATTTTTTATATCAGTTTTCCAAAGAAAAATATTTTTATTCAAAATTTTTCTATAAAAACTTTTTTAAAGAAAAATTTTTTATCAAAAATTTATCTGAAGAAAATTTTTTCTATACTTCTTTTATCAAAAATTTTTCTATGGAAAACTTTTCTATTGAATTTTTTATGGAAATTTTTTATCCAAATTTTTTCTATAGAAAATTTTTTCTATAGAAAATTTCTTGATCAACAATTTTTTCTATAGAAAATTTTTTGATCAAAAGTTTTTCTATAGAAAATTTTTTGATCAAAAGTTTTTCTATAGAAAATTTTTTGATAAAAAATTTTTCTATAGAAAATTTTTTATCAAAAATATTTATTTAGAAAATTTTTTGATCAAAAATTTTTCTATAGAAAATTTTTTTATCAAAAATTTTTCTATAGAAAATTTTTTTATCAAAAATTTTTCTATAGAAAATTTTTTTATCAAAAAATTTTTGATCAAAATATTTTCTATAAAAAAATTTTTATCAAAAAATTTTCTAAAGAAAAATTTTTGATAAAAAAATTTTCTATAGAAAAATTTTTGATAAAAAAATTTTCTATAGAAAAATTTTTGATCAAAAAATTTTCTAAATAAATATTTTTGATAAAAAAATTTTCTATAGAAAAATTTTTTATCAAAAAATTTTCTATAGAAAAACTTTTGATCAAAAAATTTTCTATAGAAAAACTTTTGATCAAAAAATTTTCTATAGAAAAAATTGTTGATCAAGAAATTTTCTATAGAAAAAATTTTTGATCAAAAAATTTTCTATAGAAAAAATTTGGATAAAAAATTTGCATAAAAAAATTCAATAGAAAAGTTTTCCATAGAAAAATTTTTGATAAAAGAAGTATAGAAAAATATTTGATAGAAAAAATTTTCTTCAGATAAATTTTTGATAAAAAATTTTTCTTTAAAAAAGATTTTATAGAAAAATTTTGAATAAAAATATTTTTCTTTGGAAAACTGATATAAAAAATTTTCCGATAAAAATATTTTTCTGTAAAAATTTTCAATAAAAGTATTTTGATATCAAAAAAATTTTTAAATCTTCTAAAGGAAAATTTTTGATAAAAAATATTTCCTATAGAAAAATTTTTGATCAACAAATTTTCTATAGAAATATAAAAATTTTACATAAAAAATTCTACAGAAAAATTTTTGGTAAAAAAATTTTCTATAGAAAAATTTTTGTATATTGATAAAAACTTTTTCTACAAAAAAAATTGGTAAGAAATTTTTCTATAGAAAAATTTTTGATAAAAAAATTGTCTATAGAGAACTTTTTGATAAAAAATATAGAAAAAGTTTTGAAAAATAATATAGAAAAATTTTTGATAAAAAGCTTTTCTATAGAAAAATTTTTAATAAAAAATTTTTGTTAAAAAATTTTCTATAGAAAAATTTTCCAAAAAAAAATTCTATAGAAAAATTTTTGGTAAAAAAATTTTCTATAGAAAAATTTTTGATAAAAAATTTTCTGTAGAAAAATTTTAGTAAAAAAATTTTTGATGAAAAAATTTTCCATAGAAAAATTTTTGATAAAATAAGTATAGAAAAATATTCGATAAAAAAATTTTCTATGCAAAAATTTTTGATATTTTATAGAAAATTTTTCTATAAAAATATTTTTCTTGAAAAATTTTCGATAAAAATATTTTTATATCAAACAATTTTCAAATCTTCTAGAAAAATATTTTTGATAAAAAAAAATTGTCTATAGAAAAATTTTTGATAAAAAAAACTTCCATAGAAAATTTTTTGATAAAAAAAATTTCTATAAAAAATTTTTGATCAAAAAATTATCTATAGAAATATTTTTCATAAAAATTTTCCATAAAAAAATTCTATAGAAAAATTTTTGGTAAAAAAATTTTCTTTAGAAATTTTTTTTTTAATTTTCTATAGAAAAATTTTTAGTAAAAACATTTTCTATAAAAAAAAATTTGGTAAGAAAATTTTCTATAAAAAATTTTTGATTCAAAAATTTTCTATAGAAAAATTTTTGAAAAAAAAAATTTTGTATAGAAAAAATGTTTAATAAAAATATTTAAGAAAAATGAAGTAGAAAACTTTTTCATTTTAAAATGTTGAAACTACACATTGAAAAAAAATACCTATTTTAGTTATAAGTATAAAAAAACGGCAACTCTGCCGACTATTTTTTTTGTTCTTCTCTGCGCCGACCCATGCTAATGGCCACATACCCTAAAGAGAGGACAAATTTCATTTTATCTTTATGAAACTTAGAAAAGATATGGCTTATATGAACGCAAATCTCTATAATAAAATTTGTTAAAATCGGTGCATATTTGACCTTAGCTTCTATACAAAACATTCTGACAAAAGCCACTTAAATTTGTCGAAATTTACAAAAACCCTCCTAACTCTGAAAATAATAACAATTTTATGTTTATTTGTTGCACTGACAATGTAAATATCAACTGTAATTATATTTCAATATTTCGAAAAATTCGGTTCACATTTGACCCTAGCTCCCATATAAGCCCAATGACGGAAATGGCTTAAATACAATATTGGATATTTTTACCTTATTCTTAATAAAATCACTATTTTTTCATGGATTTTCAGGAAATAAAACTTATTTGATAAAAAATATTTACAGTTTAAAGATCTTATTTAAAAAATCGCAGATTTTTACAATCTTTAATATTTCATGTTTTAAAAACTTTAAATAAGTTTTAAAAACTTTAAATATTTAAATTTTCATAAAAAGAATGACTTTTCGACATTTAAGTGCAAATAACTTCGAACCTGTTAATCATACAAATTAATGTTTCAAAGCGACTTAAGGATAATCAGATTTACTGTAATATTCTGTAACTCTTTATAAAATTGACCAGTTTTTTTTTTTTTTTTGAAAAAAATAAAATCTTTTTTTTAACAGCGATTTTGTTAAGATTTTCTTATATTTGTCTTTAACTTTAAATTAATTTAAAATAATTTATAACAGGACAATAAAACTAAGTTAAACCTTTATATTTAAAGTTTTTCATACCACAAACATATGCAAATATATGCAAGTGGATGAATATTATTAGTCTTTCACCACATATGCAATTTTTTTTCTTCTACATTTTCCTTAATTTCTTTAACCCCATTTTTACCTTGTTATTTCTCTAATTCTTCTGCAACGGAATGTTGCAACAAAAAAATCTTACAACCCTAATTGAAATAAGTTTTAGTGCAAACATCCGGCTAAATGTAAATGCACTTAAAAGCTCTAAATTGCGTGCCCTCTAATAGTGAATGTAAAAAGTTGTAATAGAAGTGGAGAAAAAACGGAAAACTGAAATGAAGAAAAAAGGAATAGAAACAGGAAAATAAAGGTAGAAAATTCTAAAACAAATATTGTTACGGCTACACTTTTTTCTACCTTTTAAATAAATGCCATATTCATGATTTCAGTTTTCTCCGCTTGTGTGTTCAACATATGTTTCTTGCAAAAAAAAAAGAAAAAAATAGAAAAACTTTAATTTAAAATAGTTCATGCTCCTGCTGTTTGTTGCTTTATGTAAAAAAACGTAATTCATTCCCATTTAAATAACTATATTGCCAACATTTAATTTTTATGGTTAAATCAACAAACTATTAATGTGTAGAGCGAAAGGAATTATAAATACGAGGTTAGGTCCAGAAGACGGCTACATTTTTGATGAAACAAAGAGATGCCTATGGCTTCAACAATCCCCTTCACTTTCAAGTTTTTAAAAAAAAAAAATTTCATATAAAAATTTTTTATTGAAAATGTTTCATATAAAAATTTCTAAAATCTTTTGTAGACAATTTTTCATAAAACATTTTTGATAGAAAATTTTTCATATAAAAATTTTTTATAGAAAATTTTTCATATAAAAATTTTTTATAGAAAATTTTTCATATAAACATTTTTTATAGAAAATTTTTCATATAAACATTTTTTATAGAAAATTTTTCATATAAAAATTTTTTATAGAAAATTTTTCATATAAAAATTTTTTATAGAAAATTTTTCATATGAAAATTTTTTAAAGAAAATTTTTCATATCAAAATTTTTATAGAAAATTTTTCATATAAAAATTTTTTATAGAAAATTTTTCATATAAAAATTTTTAATAGAAAATTTTTCATATAAAAATTTTTTATAGAAAATTTTTCATATAAAAATTTTTTATAGAAAATTTTTCATATAAAAATTTTTTATAGAAAATTTTTCATATAAAAATTTTTTATCGAAAATTTTTCATATAAAAATTTTTTATAGAAAATTTTTCATATAAAAATTTTTTATAGAAAATTTTTCATATAAAAATTTTTTATAGAAAATTTTTCATATAAAAATTTTTTATAGAAAATTTTTCATATAAAAATTTTTTACAGAAAATTTTTTATAGAAAATTTTTCATATAAAATTTTTGTTAGAAAATTTTTCATATAAGAATTTTTTTTAGAAAATTTTTCATATGAAAATTTTTTATAGAAAATTTTTCATATAAAAATTTTTTATAGAAAATTTTTCATATAAAAATTTTTTATAGAAAATTTTTCATATAAAAATTTTTTATAGAAAATTTTTCATATAAAAATTTTTTTATAGAAAATTTTTCATATAAAAATTTTTTATAGAAAATTTTTCATATAAAAATTTTTTATAGAAAATTTTTCATATGAAAATTTTTTATAGAAAATTTTTCATATGAAAATTTTTCATATAAAAATTTTTTATAGAAAATTTTTCATATGAAAATTTTTTATAGAACATTTTTTATATAAAAATTTTTAATAGAAAATTTTTCATATAAAAATTTTTTATAGAAAATTTTTCATATAAAAATTTTTTATAGAAAATTTTTCATATAAAAATTTTTTATAGAAAATTTTTCATATAAAAATTTTTTATAGAAAATTTTTCATATAAAAATTTTTTATAGAAAATTTTTCATATAAAAATTTTTTATAGAAAATTTTTCATATAAAAATTTTTTATAGAAAATTTTTCATATAAAAATTTTTTATAGAAAATTTTTCATATGAAAATTTTGATAGAAAATTTTTCATATAAAAATTTTGATAGAAAATTTTTCATATAAAAATTTTTTATAGAAAATTTTTAATATAAAAATTTTTTATAGAAAATTTTTCATATAAAACTTTTTATAGAAAATTTTTCATATGAAAATTTTTTTATAGAAAATTTTTCATATAAAAATTTTTTATAGAAAATTTTTCATATAAAAAATTTTTATAGAAAATTTTTCATATAAAAATTTTTTATAGAAAATTTATCATATAAAAATTTTTTATAGAAAATTTTTCATATAAAAATTTTTTATAGAAAATTGTTCATATAAAAATTTTTAATAGAAAATTTGTTGTAGAAAATTTTTCATGTACAAATATTTTAGAGAAAATTTTTCATATAAAAATTTTTTTATTGAAAATTTATCATATAAAAATTTTTTGTAGAAAATTTTTCATATAAAAATTTTTTTATTGAAAATTTATCATATAAAAATTTTTTGTAGAAAATTTTTCATATAAAAATTTTTTATAGAAAATTTTTCATATAAAAATTTTTTATAGAAAATTGTTCATATAAAAATTTTTTAAAGAAAATATTTCATATAAAATTTTTTTATAGAAAATTTTTCATATGAAAATTTTTATAGAACATTTTTTATATAAAAATTTTTAATAGAAAATTTTTCATATAAAAATTTTTTATAGAAAATTTTTCATATAAAAATTTTTTATAGAAAATTTTTAATATAAAAATATTTTATAGAAAATTTTTCATATGAAAATATTTTATAGAAAATTTTTCATATGAAAATCTTTTATAGAAAATTTTTCATATAAAAATTTTTTATAGAAAATTTTTCATATAAAAATTTTTTATAGAAAATTTTTCATATAAAAATTTTTTATAGAAAATTTTTCATATAAAAATTTTTTATAGAAAATTTTTCATATGAAAATTTTTTATAGAAAATTTTTCATATAAAAATTTTTTATAGAAAATTTTTCATATAAAAATTTTTTATAGAAAATTGTTCATATAAAAATTTTTTAAAGAAACTTTTTCATATAAAAATTTTTTATAGACAATTTTTCATATAAAAATTTTTTATAGAAAATTTTTCATATAAAAATTTTTTGTAGAAAATTTTTCATATTAAAATTTTTTATAGAAAATTTTTCATATGAAATTTTTTTATAAAAAATTGTTTATATAAAAAGTTTTTATAGAAAATTTTTCATATGAAAATTTTTTATAAAAAATTTTTCATATGAAAATTTTTTATAGAAAATTTTTCATATGAAAATTTTTATAGAAAATTTTTCATATGAAAATTTTTTATAGAAAATTTTTCATATAAAAATTTTTTATAGAAAATTTTTCATATAAAAATTTTTTGTAGAAAATTTTCCATATAAAAAGTTTTTATAGAAAATTTTTTACATGAAATTTTCGATAGAAAATTTTTAATTTTAAAATTATTTATAAAAAATTTTCATATAAAAACTTTTAAAATAAAATTTTTAATAGAAAATTTTTCATATACAAATTTTTTTATAGAAAATTTTTCATATAAAAATTTTTTATAGAAAATTTTTTATATAAAAATTTTATATTGAAAGTTTTTCATAGAAAATTTTTCATCTAAAAATTTTTTATAAAAAAATTTTCATATAAAAATTAAAAAAAAAAAATGTACCATCTAAACTTTTTATACGTATAAAAAATTGTATTGAAAATTTTTTGCAGAAAAACTTTTTATAATATTTTTTATATTAAAGTTTTTATAGAAAGTTTTTAACATAAAAATTTTCTATAACAAAATTTTATATGAAAAATTTTCTATAAAAAATTTTTATATGAAAAATTTTATTTAGAAAGCTTTTATATGAAAAATTTTCTATAAAAAATTTTTATATGAAATTTCTTAGAAAATTTTTTCATATACAAATTTTTTATAGAAAATTTTTCATATACAAATTTTTTATTTCATAGAAAATTTTTCATATAAAAATTTTTTATAGAAAATTTTTCATTTCCATTTTTCTGTTTAATTTTTTATTCGCTTCCAATTCCAAAATTTTAAAATGAAAGACCAACCTTTTTGACTGTGTGACATATAGATAAATTTTTGGATCTGGTGATGTATGGAACTTGTTATACTTAAAACATGTCCTAGACAATAAATTCCATTATATTTAAATTTCTATTTTTTAAAAATCATTTAAATTATAACTTCACTAAATATAAAATAGCACATCGATCAAAAATGTCAAAATATTTGTCAGACTGATATCAAAATTTGAATTTCAAAAGATAATGCAGAAAAATCAAATGGTTATGAAACTGTTAAAGGGAAGTACCTGATGATGCAAAATGCCTAGATAAAACTAATGAATTTTTCAATTTAAAATACAAAAATTTCTAAATAATTTAAATAGTTTAGGTCGAGATTTACATAGAACTACATTTTATTTTGCATTTTAAAAACTTTCTATTTTTGATATATTTCTCTATGGTAACCTTCTTTTGACAGGGATCTATTGGTATGCCATCATCTATGTACCAGACCATAACGAAAACTTATATACATAAATTTAATGAATTTTTGCTTTATGGTAAATTGTAAATATCACTGAAATATTGTTTGAATGTCATGCAAACAAAGAATGAACGAATCTAGTGAAAAGACAGTCAGACAAACATAAGTATTTTTCCAGCTACAAACAAACTAACAAACTCACATGCAAATATCAATGAATGAATAAATGAACGAATGAAACGAAATTCAACCAAGTGTAATCATAGTATAACAAGTGTAAAATTTTCCTCTTAATAAAGCTTCCAGCAATGAAAGTTATTACAAGTTATAAGGACATATAGAACATTAACAGAATCTACACACACATATACAAACATCAGCATCATTTCAAATACCAATGCCCGGACAAAACAATAAGAAAGGAAACGGAACTAAACATTTACAAATTGTGCATTTAGGCAATTCATGTTTTTGAGAAAACTATTTTTTTTCTTTCAATTAAACCAAATTTAAAAAGATTTAAAGAAAATTTGAATGAATAGACATCAGGGTTCCAGTACAAAGATGAATTTAAATGCTCCCGAAGCTAGAAATATGAGAAAATTTCCTATTTTTATAGGAAATTTTTCAAAAGTTTCCTATTTTTTTTAGGAAATTTTTCGAAAATTTTCTATTTTTATAGGAAATTTCAAAAGTTACCTATTTTCATAGGAAATTTTTCAAAAATTTCCTATTATTATAGAAAATTTTTCAAAAATTTTCTATTTTTATAGGAAATTTTTCAACAATTTCCTATTTTAAAGGAAATTTTTCAAAAATTTCCTATTTTTATGGGAAATTTTTCAAAAATTTCCTATTTTTATAGGAAATTTTCAAAAATTTCCTATTTTTATAGGAAATTTTTCAAAATTTTCCTATTTTTATAGGAAATTTTTCAAAAATTTCCTATTTTTATAGGAAATTTTTCAAAAATTTCCTATTTTTATAGGAAATTTTTCAAAAATTTCCTATTTTTATAGGAAATTTTTCAAAAATTTCCTATTTTTATAGGAAATTTTTCAAAAATTTCCTATTTTTATAGGAAATTTTTCAAAAATTTCCTATTTTTATAGGAAATTTTTCAAAAATTTCCTATTTTTATAGGAAATTTTTCAAAAATTTCCTATTTTTATAGGAAATTTTTCAAAAATTTCCTATTTTTATAGGAAATTTTTCAAAAATTTCCTATTTTTATAGGAAATTTTTCAAAAATTTCCTATTTTTATAGGAAATTTTTCAAAAATTTCCTATTTTTATAGGAAATTTTTCAAAAATTTCCTATTTTTATAGGAAATTTTTCAAAAATTTCCTATTTTTATAGGAAATTTTTCAAAAATTTCCTATTTTTATAGGAAATTTTTCAAAAATTTCCTATTTTTATAGGAAATTTTTCAAAAATTTCCTATTTTTATAGGAAATTTTTCAAAAATTTCCTATTTTTATAGGAAATTTTTCAAAAATTTCCTATTTTTATAGGAAATTTTTCAAAAATTTCCTATTTTAATAGGAAATTTTTCAAAAATTTCCTATTTTTATAGGAAATTTTTCAAAAATTTCCTATTTTTATAGGAAATTTTTCAAAAATTTCCTATTTTTATAGGAAATTTTTCAAAAATTTCCTATTTTTATAGGAAATTTTTCAAAAATTTCCTATTTTTATAGGAAATTTTTCAAAAATTTCCTATTTTTATAGGAAATTTTTCAAAAATTTCCTATTTTTATAGGAAATTTTTCAAAAATTTCCTATTTTTATAGGAAATTTTTCAAAAATTTCCTATTTTTATAGGAAATTTTTCAAAAATTTCCTATTTTTATAGGAAATTTTTCAAAAATTTCCTATTTTTATAGGAAATTTTTCAAAAATTTTCTATTTTTATAGGAAATTTTTCAAAAATTTCCTATTTTTATAGGAAATTTTTCAAAAATTTCCTATTTTTATAGGAAATTTTTCAAAAATTTCCTATTTTTATAGGAAATTTTTCAAAAATTTCCTATATTTATAGAAAAATTTTCAAAAATTTCCTATTTTTATAGGAAATTTTTCAAAAATTTCTTATTTTTATAGGAAATTTTTCAAAAATTTCCTATTTTTATAGGAAAATTTTTCCAAAATTTCCTATTTTTATAGGAAAATTTTCAAAAATTTCCTATTTTTATAGGAAAATTTTCAAAAAATTCCTATTTTTATAGGAAATTTTTCAAAAATTTCCTATTTTGATAGGAAATTTTTCAAAAATTTCCTATTTTTATAGGAAATTTTTCAAAAATTTCCTATTTTTATAGGAAATTTTTCAAAAATTTCCTATTTTTATAGGAAATTTTTCAAAAATTTCCTATTTTTATAGGAAATTTTTCAAAAATTTCCTATTTTTATAGGAAATTTTTCAAAAATTTCCTATTTTTATAGGAAATTTTTCAAAAATTTCCTATTTTTATAGGAAATTTTTCAAAAATTTCCTATTTTTATAGGAAATTTTTCAAAAATTTCCTATTTTTATAGGAAATTTTTCAAAAATTTCCTATTTTTATAGGAAATTTTTCAAACATTTCCTATTTTTATAGGAAAGTTTTTAAAATTTTATTTTTTTTATAGGAAATTTTTCAAAAATTTCCTATTTTTATAGAAAATTTTTCTAAAATTTCCTATTTTTATAGGAAATTTCCTGTTTTTAAAAATTTCCTATTTTTATCGAAGATTTTTCAAAAATTTCACATTTTTATAGGAAGTTTTTAAAAATTTGCTGTTTTAATAGGAAATTTTCAAAAATTTCCTCTTTTTATAGGAATGTTTTCAAAACTGTCCTATTTTTATAGGAAATTTTTCAAAAATGTTCAATTTTTTTTGAAAATTTTTCAAGAATTTCCTATTGTTTTCAGAATTGGTACAGATTTGAAAATTTCGGTTTAGAAATCTATGATAGTCTTTAATGTGTAAACATTTTTGGTATAGAAATGCGTTAATAATTTGCACTTAAATTCTGTTTAACCTTTTAACACGTAAATTTAATTTTATTTTCACGAATACTAAAATTCAATTTAAGTTCAATTCCTATATTCATAAAAATTTCAGAATCCATAAAATGTAGCTGATTTTAATAGCGAAAGAGTGCTTAGTTCGGTTATTCAACACGCATTTGTGGTATTAATTTCAAATTCATACAATTCAAAAAATAAAGAATCATACAAAAAGAAACCTACAAAACATTTACTTTAATACGCTGCATACTTTTAGGCGCTTAACAATGTTTAGTTATGAATATTGTTGTTTTCTTTGTTTTTCATAGAAAATAATTTTCTCTTTAAACTTAACAATAAACGAATGATTTCCATCATCATCCAACGAAAAAATGTTGTAGGAAATTTTTTTTCTGAGCTTATCTTTTATGGCTGTAAGCGGATTAAATCAAAGTTCTGTTGCTTTTTTTCATTACAGTTGCCTGTTGTTGTTGTAGAAGTTGCATTTGCACATACATAAATACATACATTGTTTTTAGTTTTACATAAACTAGTTTTATGTATAACAAAATTATATATTCATGTACAAACATACAATTATGAAAACATATATAGCATGCATGTGCATGAATATTTATGTGAATGTTAGAAAATCCCGCCATATACCACAATTTTCTGGCATATAATACAGTGGGAGTAAAAAGTGAAAATGAGCGTTTATGTCATTTGAGCATTAGTCATAGTCAGGCACAGACATCCCATACCACCAGTAGCCGAAGACTTTCGGTTATTTTCGTAAATATCACATTCACTAATGAAACTCGTGAAAATGTTTCAGTTGGGTTTTGGAATTTAGCAAAGTCGGCTAGTGCTGCTTTGTTAAAAAAGAATACAAAACAAAACATACAAGAAACAAAATCAAAATCCAATTTATAGCAACAAAACATAGGGTTCGAGGGAACAAAGCAATATATTCTCAAACATTGTAAACATTGTTTTAACCCTAACCGTACTGATAACATTTTTATACGTAGACTCCTGATAAGGGTACCCGGGTACCCGTGAATACTAATTTTTCAGTTACGATTAAAATATTCCGCGAAATATATTTAGACTAACTGCAGAGGATAATTTGAATAGTTCTTTACAGAAAATGGAATTAACATTAAATGTTTACTAGAAGAATTCAGAAGATATAACAGCTTTGAAATTGTTACCTTTGCATGGCTATTAATCTGAAATCAAATCTCAAAACACATAAAGTGCATGATGGTTGCCAAAGGCCAATATGTAATACACACAACCAAATTATTGCTTCACGCTTAACAGAATTGTAATTTTCTGAAGTTTATCTATTATAAAAGTGCAAAGTTAAGTTGTCAAATTATTAATTAAATGCACACATTTTAAACTAAAATAAAAAATAGAATCATATCCATTACTTTTTTATATATATAATGCCTTAATTTTCGTACTGGTACCCGGGTACCCTTATCAGGAGGGTTAGGAATATTTGACTTTCGGTGAATCCACAGCCTAAGCCAAAAACTTTGGAAAGCTTAGAGAAACAAAAATCTTTAGAAAATAAATAGTTTTAGGAACTTACAAAACCTCAACTTTGTATCATTTATCGTTAAAGAGATATTTGACTTTAAAGTTCGTTCGAGTACCCAGGTACCCGTGTCAGGAGTGTTAGGGTTAAATAAATGAACAGAATTGGGAATATTTTTTGAAATAGAAATTCTAATATTAAACAATTTTAAATTTTTATATTAATTAAATAAAATATCTTTTTCAGATTTTTTATAGAAACATTTTTGATAAAAATACTTTTCTTTAAAAAAGCTTTTCTGTAAAAATTTTGTTGAAAATTATTTTATAGAAAAATTTTCGATAAAAAAATGTTCCTATAGAAAAATTTTCGTAAAAAGATGTTTCTATAGAAAAATTTTCGTTAAAAAAATTTTTCTATAGAAAAATTTTCGTTAAAAAAATTTTTCTATAGAAAAATTTTCGTTAAAAAAATTTTTCTATAGAAAAATTTTCGTTAAAAAAATTTTTCTATAGAAAAATTTTCGTTAAAAAAATTTTTCTATAGAAAAATTTTCGTTAAAAAAATTTTTCTATAGAAAAATTTTCGTTAAAAAAATTTTTCTATAGAAAAATTTTCGTTAAAAAAATTTTTCTATAGAAAAATTTTCGTTAAAAAAATTTTTCTATAGAAAAATTTTCGTTAAAAAAATTTTTCTATAGAAAAATTTTCGTTAAAAAAATTTTTCTATAGAAAAATTTTCGTTAAAAAAATTTTTCTATAGAAAAATTTTCGTTAAAAAAATTTTTCTATAGAAAAATTTTCGTTAAAAAAATTTTTCTATAGAAAAATTTTCGTTAAAAAAATTTTTCTATAGAAAAATTTTCGTTAAAAAAATTTTTCTATAGAAAAATTTTCGTTAAAAAAATTTTTCTATAGAAAAATTTTCGTTAAAAAAATTTTTCTATAGAAAAATTTTCGTTAAAAAAATTTTTCTATAGAAAAATTTTCGTTAAAAAAATTTTTCTATAGAAAAATTTTCGTTAAAAAAATTTTTCTATAGAAAAATTTTCGTTAAAAAAATTTTTCTATAGAAAAATTTTCGTTAAAAAAATTTTTCTATAGAAAAATTTTCGTTAAAAAAATTTTTCTATAGAAAAATTTTCGTTAAAAAAATTTTTCTATAGAAAAATTTTCGTTAAAAAAATTTTTCTATAGAAAAATTTTCGTTAAAAAAATTTTTTTATAGAAAAATTTTCGTTAAAAAAATTTTTCTATAGAAAAATTTTCGTTAAAAAAATTTTTCTATAGAAAAATTTTCGTTAAAAAAATTTTTCTATAGAAAAATTTTCGTTAAAAAAATTTTTCTATAGAAAAATTTTCGTTAAAAAAATTTTTCTATAGAAAAATTTTCGTTAAAAAAATTTTTCTATAGAAAAATTTTCGTTAAAAAAATTTTTCTATAGAAAAATTTTCGTTACAAAAATTTTTCTATAGAAAAATTTTCGTTAAAAAAATTTTTCTATAGAAAAATTTTCGTTACAAAAAATTTATGTATAGAAAAATTTTCGTTACAAAAAATTTTTCTATAGAAAAATTTTCGTTACAAAAAATGTTTCTATAGAAAAATTTTCGTTACAAAAAATTTTTCTATAGAAAAATTTTCGTTACAAAAAATTTTTCTATAGAAAAATTTTCGTTAAAAAAATTTTTCTTTACAAAAATTTTTCTTTAGAAAAATTTTCGTTAAAAAAATTTTTCTATAGAAAAATTTTCGTTAAAAAAATTTTTCTATAGAAAAATTTTCGTTAAAAAAATTTTAATATAGAAAAATTTTCGTTAAAAAAATTTTTCTATAGAAAAATTTTCGTTAAAAAAATTTTTCTATAGAAAAATTTTCGTTAAAAAAATTTTTCTATAGAAAAATTTTCGTTAAAAAAATTTTTCTATAGAAAAATTTTCGTTAAAAAAATTTTTCTATAGAAAAATTTTCGTTAAAAAAATTTTTCTATAGAAAAATTTTCGTTAAAAAAATTTTTCTATAGAAAAATTTTCGTTAAAAAAATTTTTCTATAGAAAAATTTTCGTTAAAAAAATTTTTCTATAGAAAAATTTTCGTTAAAAAAATTTTTCTATAGAAAAATTTTCGTTAAAAAAATTTTTCTATAGAAAAATTTTCGTTAAAAAAATTTTTCTATAGAAAAATTTTCGTTAAAAAAATTTTTCTATAGAAAAATTTTCGTTAAAAAAATTTTTCTATAGAAAAATTTTCGCTAAAAAAAATTTTCTATAGAAAAATTTTCGTTAAAAAAAAATTTCTATAGAAAAATTTTCGTTAAAAAAATTTTTCTATAGAAAAATTTTCGTTAAAAAAATTTTTCTATAGAAAAATTTTCGTTAAAAAAATTTTTCTATAGAAAAATTTTCGTTAAAAAAATTTTTCTATAGAAAAATTTTCGCTAAAAAAATTTTTCTATAGAAAAATTTTCGTTACAAAAAATTTTTCTAAAGAAAAATTTTCGTTACAAAAATTTTTCTATAGAAAAATTTTCGTTAAAAAAATTTTTCTATAGAAAAATTTTCGTTAAAAAAATTTTTCTATAGAAAAATTTTCGTTAAAAAAATTTTTCTATAGAAAAATTTTCGTTAAAAAAATTTTTCTATAGAAAAATTTTCGTTAAAAAAATTTTTCTATAGAAAAATTTTCGTTAAAAAAATTTTTCTATAGAAAAATTTTCGTTAAAAAAATTTTTCTATAGAAAAATTTTCGTTAAAAAAATTTTTCGTTAAAAAAATTTTTCTATAGAAAAATTTTCGTTAAAAAAATTTTTCTATAGAAAAAAAATTTTCGTTAAAAAAATTTTTCTATAGAAAAAAAATTTTTCTATAGAAAAATTTTCGTTAAAAAAATTTTTCTATAGAAAAATTTTCGTTAAAAAAATTTTTCTATAGAAAAATTTTCGTTAAAAAAATTTTTCTATAGAAAAATTTTCGTTAAAAAAATTTTTCTATAGAAAAATTTTCGTTAAAAAAATTTTTCTATAGAAAAATTTTCGTTAAAAAAATTTTTCTATAGAAAAATTTTCGTTAAAAAAATTTTTCTATAGAAAAATTTTCGTTAAAAAAATTTTTCTATAGAAAAATTTTTGATCAAGAAATATTTTTCTATAGAAAAATTTTTGATCAAAAAATATTTTTCTATAGAAAAATTTTTGATCAAAAAATATTTTTCTATAGAAAAATTTTTGATCAAAAAATATTTTTCTATAGAAAAATTTTTGATCAAAAAATATTTTTCTATAGAAAAATTTTTGATCAAAAAATATTTTTCTATAGAAAAATTTTTGATCAAGAAATATTTTTCTATAGAAAAATTTTTGATCAAAAAATATTTTTCTATAGAAAAATTTTTGATCAAAAAATATTTTTCTATAGAAAAATTTTTGATCAAAAAATATTTTTCTATAGAAAAAAAAGAGCCCTGATTCGAACCCACAACCTCTTAACAAAAAATTTTTCTATAAAAAAAATTTCGATAAAAACATTTTTCTATATAAAAACTTTCGTTCAAAAAATAGTTTTCTATAGAAAAATTTTTGATCAAAAAATATTTTTCTATAGAAAAATTTTTAATCAAAAAATATTTTTCTATAGAAAAATTTTTGATCAAAAAATATTTTTCTATAGAAAAATTTTTGATCAAAAAATATTTTTCTATAGAAAAATTTTTGATCAAAAAATATTTTTCTATAGAAAAATTTTTGATCAAAAAATATTTTTCTATAGAAAAATTTTTGATCAAAAAATATTTTTCTATAGAAAAATTTTTGATCAAAAAATATTTTTCTATACAAAAGTTTTTGACCAAAAAATATTTTCTATAGAAAAATTTTTGATCAAAAAATATTTTTCTATAGAAAAATTGTAAATAAAAATATTTTTCAATAGAATTGTTTTCTATAAAAAAATTTTCGAGAAAAATTGTTTCCTATAGAAAAATTTTAGATAAAAATAGATTTCTATAGAAAAATTTTTCTTAAATATTGTTTTCTATAGAAAAATTTTCAATAAAAATTGTTCTCTATAGAAATACTTTCTATAGAAAAGTAAAAAAATATAGCCAGGTCCACTGTAACAGTTATTACAAAATAAAAATCACTTTTAAACTAAAACATGTTTATCCTGCTAACATGTTACAACAAAACTGCTGAAAAATTATTTGCTGATAAATTGTAACAAACGTATCTAAAAATGGATGTATGTGAACTTAAACAAGTGTTAAGCAAGGCATGTCCGATACTCTACATCACTGAAGTCAAATGCCTTTTTTCATTCTTTTCACCACATAGGGACATCCATATACATATTTGCTTAATTTTATCATAATTCAAATACTTTCTCAAGACTTGCATATATAATATTGGGCGATATGGTCAAATGTAGACCGATTGTGTAAAAATATATCAAACTATCTTATCCAGCCAGAAAAACAGAAATCGTACAATCGACCTGGGAAGTAATTGTGGATCTATCGCTTTACTTAAAGGTGAGTTTTAGACCGATGCTTTTATGCGTTACATACTAACAACATCATGTACTATTCTTGCCTATGTTGGGGTAGTGTAAAAAAAGGTATTCAACTCCTCTAACTATGTTTTAGATTTTTTTCATAAATTTTTTCGCTTTATGCAAAACATGTTAAATGTTATGAGTTTAACAAACTAGAAATTGTAGAAAAATCTAAATATTGCATTTAGTTGTAAAAAAAGGTAAAAATGCATAATATTTAAAGCAGTTATTCTGATATGAGAATCATGTATATTTATAGAAATAAAAACACTAATGATATATACAGGGTTTCTCTACCTTATTTGGTTACGTTAAATTTAAAGGTGATAATTATTCGTCAAGGTTGACTTAAGATACACAAATTTTTCAGAGAATATCAAAATCAATGTTATATAAAATTTGTTTGAAATGGCTATGTGTAGGGTGACTTAAAATCAATTTAAAAAAAAATATATTAATTTTTTTTTCTAAAAAACATTGTTTAACAAAAAACAATAATAGACTGTGAACATGTACGAATACACATGAAAGTTTGTAGATAAAATAAGTTGTTTCGTTAAAGTTTTGTTATTAATTGGAATTGTTTTTAAATTGTTTAACCTTAAACAAAATTTTTTTTTTCGAAAAAGCTCGTCTATAATCATATACATACGAGTACATAGTTCCGTGGTAAAAATAAAAGAGACATGTGGTTAGAATAACAAATATGTAATTGTATTTCGAATTACGTGGAAAATGTATAGAAACTACATGGGAAATAATAAAGTTAACTTAAATGTTCTCCTAAAAGTATGCAATAACTTAAGCAACCCCTTTCGGGTATGCAACAATTTACAGCACGTATGCAAATAAATCATAAACAAATTAGTGGAAAACATGAAACTTAAGGCAAAACGAAAAAAAAATGTGTAATGAATATGAAAGTAATGTTACTTGGCAAACATAGATTTAAATAAATGTAGAGAAAATGGTGGCTTTAATTTTGTATATTAACTAAAAAAATTGTGTTACTTTAGAATAACAGCTAATGGTTTTAAATTATATTTAAACTTTTTTTTTCCATACCACAAGACAATTGATTAATCTGACTATCTCTTTAATTATTCTTATCAATTTTCATCAATGCAAGAAAATTATTATAATTTGCTATAATTTTTCAATACTTTATAGCTATTTCACTATCTTAAATAGCTTGTTTTCATAATAATTTTCCTAATATGCTCCATAAACTTTAAGCAAATCAGTTTTTTGACTTATCAAAAATTTAAATATTAAACACCTTCAGACATTTAACATTTTGATAAATGCCAAAAAGTATGCTACATTATATTTCAGCGGTAACATTACATAATTTATTCATCTCTTGAAATAAAATGTCCAACAATTTGGACTTTAAACACGAAACGCAAAGAAGCCATCATCCATGTTAAAATAATAAAGTAGGGCTAATCCAATTTTGTAGGGTTAGAAAAAAACTGAATCAGTAAAAATTTCGATAACAAATTTTTCTATATAAAAAATTGTGTATAACAGAATTTTCTATAGAAAAATTTTATATCAAAAACTTTCTATAGAAAAATTTTATATCGAAAATTTTCTATAGAAAAATTTTATATCGAAAGTTTCTATAGAAAAATTTTATAACGAAAATTTTTTATAGAAAAATTTTATAGCGAAAATTTTCTAAAGAAAAATTTTATATCGAAAATTTTCTATAAAAAAATTGTATATCGAAAATTTTCTATAGAAAAATTTTGGAACGAAAATTTTCTATAGAAATATTTTATAACAAAAATATTCTTTAGAAAAATTTTATATCGAAAATTTTCTATAAAAAAATTGTATATCGAAAATTTTCTATAAAAAAATTGTATATCGAAAATTTTCTATAGAAAAATTTTATATCGGAAATTTTCTATAGGAAAATCTTATACCGAAAATTTTCTATAGAAAAATTTTATACCGAAAATTTTCTATAGAAAAATTTTATACCGAAAATTTTCTATAGAAAAATTTTATATCGAAAATTTTCTATAGAAAAATTTTATATCGAAAATTTTCTACAGAAAAATTTTATATCGAAAATTTTCTACAGAAAAAATTTTATATCGAAAATTTTCTATAGAAAAATTTTGTATCGAAAATTTTCTATAGAAAAATTTTGTATCAAAAATTTTCTATAGAAAAATTTTATATCGAAAATTTTCTATTGAAAAATTTTATATGCAAAATTTTCTATGGAAAAATTTTATATCGAAAATTTTCTATAGAAAAAATTTTATATCGAAAATTTTCTATAGAAAAATTTTATATCGAAAATTTTCTATAGAAAAATTTTATATCAAAAATTTTCTATAGAAAAATTTTATATCGAAAATTTTCTATAGAAAAATTTTATATTGAAAATTTTCTATAGAAAAATTTTATATCGAAAATTTTCTATAGAAAAATTTTATATCGAAAATTTTCTATAGAAAAATTTTATATCGAAAATTTTCTATAGAAAAATTTTATATCGAAAATTTTCTATAGAAAAATTTTATATCGAAAATTTTCTATAGAAAAATTTTATATCGAAAATTTTCTATAGAAAAATTTTATATCGAAAATTTTCTGTAGAAAAAATTTTATATCAAAAATTTTCTAAAGAAAAATTTTATATCGAAAATTTTCTATAGAAAAATTTTATATCGAAAATTTTCTATAGAAAAATTTTATATCGAAAATTTTCTATAGAAAAATTTTATATCCAAAATTTTCTATAGAAAAATTTTATATCGAAAATTTTCTATAGAAAAATTTTATATCGAAAGTTTTCTATAGAAAAAATTTTATATCAAAAATTTTCTATAGAAAAATTTTATATCGAAAATTTTCTATAGAAAAATTTTATATCGAAAATTTTCTATAGAAAAATTTTATATCAAAAACTTTCTATAGAAAAATTTTATATCGAAAAATTTTCTATAGAAAAATTTTATATCGAAAATTTTCTATAGAAAAATTTTATATCGAAAATTTTCTATAGAAAAATTTTTTATCGAAAATTTTCTATAGAAAAATTTTATATCGAAAATTTTCTATAGAAAAATTTATATCAAAAATTTTCTTTTGAAAAATTTTATATCAAAAATTTTCTTTTGAAAAATTTTATATCGAAAATTTTCTATAGAAAAATTTTATATCGAAAATTTTCTATAGAAAAATTTTATATCGAAAATTTTCTACAGAAAAATTTTATATCGAAAATTTTCTACAGAAAAAATTTTATATCGAAAATTTTCTATAGAAAAATTTTGTATCGAAAATTTTCTATAGAAAAATTTTGTATCGAAAATTTTCTATAGAAAAATTTTGTATCAAAAATTTTCTATAGAAAAATTTTATATCGAAAATTTTCTATTGAAAAATTTTATATGCAAAATTTTCTATAGAAAAATTTTATATCGAAAATTTTCTATAGAAAAAATTTTATAACGAACATTTTTTATAGAAAAATTTTATAACAAAAATTTTCTAAAGAAAAATTTTATATCGAAAAATTTCTATAGAAAAATTTTATATCAAAAATTTTCTATAGAAAAATTTTGTATCGAAAATTTTGTATAGAAAAATTTTGTATCAAAAATTTTCTATAGAAAAATTTTATTTCGAAAATTTTCTATAGAAAAATTTTATATCGAAAATTTTCTATAGAAATATTTTATATCGAAATTATTCTATAGAAAAATTTTGTAAAGAATATTTTCTTTAGGAGAATTTTAAAACGAAAATTTGCCACAGGAAAATTTATATCAAAAATTTTCTATAGAAAAATTTTACATCCAAAATTTTCTATGGAAAAATTTTATATCAAAATTTTCAAAAGAAAAATTTTATATCAAAAATTTTCTATAAAAAAATTTTATACCGAAAATGTTCTATAGAAAAATTTTATATCGAAAATTTTCTATAGAAAAATTTTATATCGAAAATTTTCTTTAGAAAAATTTTATGTCGAAAATTTTCTTTAGAAAAATTTTATATCTAGAATTTTCTTTAGAAAAATTTTATATCTAAAATTTTCTTTAGAAAAATTTTATATCGAAAATTTTTATAGAAAAATTTTTTATCGAAAATTTTCTATAGAAAAATTTCATAACGGAATTTTCTATAGACAATTTTTTCATTTAAAATTTTCTATAAAACTATTTTATATTAAAAATTGTTTAGAGAAAAAATTTTATATCCAGCATTTTTTAGAGAAAAATTTTACAAGATTTACAATTACAAGATTTGTGTTTTTCACATGGATTTACCCATTTAAAAAATATGTAATGCTTAAATAAAGATCATAAATACTTACTTATTTAGTTAGTTGCTCATATAATGTTGTGTAATCATGCCATTTTGTGCTTTACAGGAAAAAAATTCATCAGTAGAAAACATCAGCAACAGTCAAAATGTTTCGAGTTGTTATTCAAAAATGAATTGGACATGAAGTCCTTGTTAAGTCCTTGTTAGGTTTTCGGTATTGCACACGCTGTTCTGTATTGTTGTTGTTGTTATTATCTTGACAAGTTTTTTTTTTTTTTTGAAAGAATAACAACAGCCACAAACGAAACATTATGTTTCATTTTGATATCGTTATAAAATCAACCAGTGCATATCCTTTATGTCCTTGGTTACTAGCTCATACATATTTATTACTCTAGTGTGTTCCGGGAATAAACTCCATTTTGCACATGCACTTGTTCACGATTTTAATATATATTTCGAGTTATTTTTAACATAAAATAAGCATTGTGCAACGTTTACAACCTGACCGCAGGACAATGAGAAGGCGAACAACAACTTTTAACCAATATTAATAAATAATAAGGAAAATATAAGAAACATGTCAGGTAACTGTCGGATTTTTTAAAGTTATTAAATGGCGTTTGACTTCTTTATATTTGTTTGGCGCATTTAAGCAACGGGATATTGAAATGTGATAATGTGTGTAAGGGACAAAAGGACAATAAGTCAAAGAACCTGTCAAAGTCATGGGGCAAAGGAATCAATATTTTTTGAGTTTAACTGAAAATTCGAATAATAGTTTAAAGAAGTTTCAATCGATATTAAATATAATGCAGCGGAGCGACTCGAAATTTGTTACCAATTTTATTTACTGCTGAATTCATAAGTATTTACTTTTTCGAATTGCTTCTAGTTTTCGAGACATATTCTTTTTCTTAAAAAAATCTTTTTTAAGATTCATATATCATATCAAATGTATATAACATTATCTTAAAATCGTTTTAACAATATTTAGCAATACCTCAAAAAAAAAATAATAATAAATTAATCTTTCGAATAAAATATAATAATCTGGAAATATTGTGCATAAAATGCTCAATATCTCCTAAACTGATAATAATTTTTAAAAACATTGTTACAGATCGAAAAACATTTTATCAAAGTTACACGACAGAATAAATACGAATTATATAATTTTTACAAAATATCAAAAAAAAGTATGTATAAGTATGATAATCAGGAGTAGGCAGCCCATGCCACCAGCACCCGATTAAGTTTTTGTAATTTTCGTAAATAACACGATCATTAATAAAACTCGTGAAAATGAGTATTAAAATAATTTAGTTGGAATTTGGATGTTAACAGAGAAAAGAAAAAAAAAAACAAAATAGACAAGAAACAAATCAAAATAAAATTCATAGCAACAAAATATATGGCTCGAGAGAACAAAGAAATACAATCTCGAACATTGTTGCCACGACACTATTAGTTTTGTAAACATTGGGAATACTTTTGTAAATATTGGGAATGTTTTTCAAAACAGAAATAAATTCTAATATTTAACAATTTTAAATTTTTATATTTTTTTAGATATTTTCGGTCCCAAAATTTTTTTCTAGAAAAATTTTTAATAAAAATATATTTTTTTTTTTTTTTTGGATAACACAGGTCAACAGCAAAAATGTGCTCGAGTAACCACTATATACATTTGATGTATCATGGCTACCTTAGTACAAAAATGGTAAAATTTTTAAATTCTATGGCAAGATTTTTTTTTAAATTTTTTTTTTAAATTGCATTTTTTTTTAGACGTTTCTTCAAATAATTAATGATAACTCAAAAACTGCTAGTCTGATATTATTAAAATAAAATCAGAAAAATTAAGATTTACATAGCCATATTTAGCAATACCTCAAAAAAAAATAATAATAAATTAATCTTTCGAATAAAATATAATAATCTGGAAATATTGTGCATAAAATGCTCAATATCTCCTAAACTGATAATAATTTTTAAAAACATTGTTACAGATCGAAAAACATTTTATCAAAGTTACACGACAGAATAAATACGAATTATATAATTTTTACAAAATATAATCAGGAGTTGGCAGCCCATGCCACCAGCACCCGATTAATTTTTTTTAATTTTCGTAAATAACACGATCATTAATAAAACTCGTGAAAATGAGTATTAAAATAATTTAGTTGGAATTTGGATGTTAACAGAGAAAAGAAAAAAAAACAAAATAGACAAGAAACAAATCAAAATAAAATTCATAGCAACAAAATATATGGCTCGAGAGAACAAAGAAATACAATCTCGAACATTGTTGCCACGACACTATTAGTTTTGTAAACATTGGGAATACTTTTGTAAATATTGGGAATGTTTTTAAAAACAGAAATAAATTCTAATATTAAACAATTTTAAATTTTTATATTTTTTAGATATTTTCGGTCCCAAAATTTTTTTCTAGAAAAATTTGTAATAAAAATATATATATTTTTTTTTGGATAACACAGGTCAACAGCAAAAATGTGCTCGAGTAACCACTATATACATTTGATGTATCATGACTACCTTAGTACAAAAATGGTAAAATTTTTAAATTCTATGGCAAGATTTTTTTTTTTAATTTTTTTTTTAAATTGCATTTTTTTTAGACGTTTCTTCAAATAATTAATGATAACTCAAAAACTGCTAGTCTGATATTATTAAAATACAATCAGAAAAATTAAGATTTACATAGCCTTTGACTCGTTTATATATCGCGTTTAAATCAGATCAATAGTATCAGAGTTATAATAAAAAATTTAAGAAAAAAATAAATTTTTTACGTAAAAATGGCAAAAATTTTTGTTTTTATTATCGCATAGAGACATATAATAGCAACAAAAAGAGATATCGACCATAAAAATCGATTGATTATTTTTGAACTTATTCACAATTAAGTGAATTCACTCATTTTCACAAAATTTTATATTTTTGCTTGATATACGTATACAGGGTTTTTCAAATGTGCGAAAAAAATAGATTTTAGAATTTCAAGGAATGCCGGTCGGATTATTGTGAGATTTGGTGAGGAACTTTCACCCACAAAATTTTAGCCAAATTGGACAACGCTAACACGTGTCGCCCAGGTCCTAAAGCTGACAAATCAAGTTTATATCGGAAAAATTTTATAATTTTTAAGTTTTTGCAAAATTAACGCTATTTATTCCCCCTCTTGCAAAAAAGTGGATCCTGGTCCTTAGGGCAAACACAATGAGATTTCCAATAAGCTACATATCTTTAAAATCGGTTAAACAGTTTTCGAGTTACTACAATTTGCACTGGCCATTAAATGTCCTTGAGGACTTGCCGAAGGCAATTTGGGGCCTATGCGCTACATGTTAACGTTGTCCAATTCTAAAATTTTGTGGGTGGAAGTTTCTCACCAAACCTCACAATAATCCGATATGCACCCCTTAAAATTGGAAAATTTATTTTTTTCATACATTTGAAAACCCGCTATAATGCGTATATCAAGCAAAAAACTAAAATTTTGTGAAAATGAGCGAATTCACTAAATTGTGAATAAATTCGAAAAAAAATCAATCGAGTTTTATGGTCGATATCTTATTTTATTGCTATTTATTATATGTCGCTAAGCGATGGAAGTTTTTTGCGTTAATTTTTTTAAAACGAAAATTTTTGCCATTTTCATGTAAAAAATATATTTTTTTCTTAAATTTTTTATTATAACTCCGATACTATTGATCCGATTGAAACGCGATATATAGACGAATCAAAGGCTATGTAAATATAATTTTCCTGATTTTATTTTAATAATATCGGACTAGTAGTTTTTGAGTTATCATTAATTATTTGAAGAAACGTCTAAAAAAAATTGCAATTTAAAAAAAAAAAATTTTTAAAAATCTTGCCATAGAATTTAAAAATTTTACCATTTTTGTACAAAGATAGTCATGATACATCAAAATGGTATAGTGGTTTTTAGAGCACATGAAATTTTTTGAAATTTGTTGTGCTGTATAATTGATAAAAATTTGAAATTAGAAAATTTTTCTATAAAAATATTATTCTTCAAACATTTCCTATAAAAATATTTTTATATCGAAAAATTTTCAAATCTTCTATAGAAAAATTTTTGATACAAATTTTTTTTAGAACAATTTTTGATAAAAAAATATTTTGATGAAAAAATTTTTTACAGAAAAATTGTTGATAAAATTTAGAAAATTTGTGTTAAAAAATTTTCCATTCAAAATTTTTTTTATAAAATCAATATAGAAAAGTTTTTGACTAAAAACATTTTCAATAAAAAAGTTTTGATAAAAAAAATTTCTATAGAAAAATTTTTGATAAAAAAATTTTCTATGGAAAAGTTTTGATAAAAAAATTTTCTATAGAAAATTTTTTATTAAACAAAAATTTATGTAAGTGGTTGTGGGTTTGAATCCGGGCTCAGGTTCATGTCATAATTTTTTATTTTTACAAATTTTTATGATTTTTAAATTAGATTAATAATTTTTTTTGGAATACTGAAAAAACTATGTGATACTTAGCAGTGTGGAATGCTGCATTTTCTGTCCCACTACGGACTTTATCAGCACACGGTGTCACCAACTGTTAGATGCCAGTAGTTAAGATCATCTATTTAACTGAATCCTTAAGCGAAATGGAAAACGAGAATTATATTAACACTCATTTCTAGGATAGGGATACAAAACATAAAGGAAAAACTGTGGTGGATAAGTTCGTCTAACTGAATCGATCATATGGTCATAGGTGAAATAGAAATTGAGTGTTAACATAATTCTCGTTTTCCATTTTCGCTTAAGATTCAGCAGACAATTTTACGTAACGTTTGAATATCAGATTCGTTTGGTCAAAAAACTGTTACGTAGTGTTATTTGTTTAACTCAATCCATTTCAAGAAAGTTTTAATAAAAATAAGGTTTAGCGCACAAAATCCAAATTATTACATTGATAGTCAATCATTCGGTTTATATAATATAAGAGGATTTTATAAAATATCTACCTCTATTACATAAACTAAAATTTGACCTCTATTAACTCCTATTTATAATAAACATTTATTTTCAAATTTGCAAGTGAATCTCTTAAAATCAGTTATATAGTTCTTTAAAATTGATAATACAAATTGTATATAATTTTATTAAATTAAGCTTTCAATCACTAAAAAAAAACAAAACTCAACTAAACTAATACTTAAAATTGATAACAAAAATAATTATCTCGAGCCGTCATTTACAGAAATGACATCACAGTAATTATCTACAACCAAAAACAACTGCATTTGTCTTTTTTTTTGAAACATTTCAAAATGTATTTCTAATTCGTTATTTTTATTGTTACTTAAGTATTACTCACTTTAGTTTGAAAACTGACATTTTGGCAGGATTCTATTTCTAGTTTGCTCTAATCCTTCCCGTATAAACACAGCAATTTTTAAAATAGTCAAGGAAAAAAAAATGAAGCAAGAGGAAAAACTGAAAAACTTCACAACGAACAATTGCCAAATCAAAAACTGCAATGCGCCACAATAGAATTTTTCTATAAGAAAGATAGAAAAAAAAAAACTGAAGGAAATAGTTATAAAAATCAAAAATCTAAGAACCCACATATTTTTAGTGCGAGGGTTGTCTTTTATGTTGTGGTATAACAAAAGATTATAAAATAATTATTCTGGATAATGGCTCTTTTTATTCCAAAAACAAGACGGAATTAGTTTTTTTTAGCAGAAAGTACAAAATCCCACCAATGGAACCTATTAGCTTGGGGATAATGAAATTACTTTCACGAAGTGTGACAGGTAACTTGAAGTACTACTGGAAAATAAACTGAATTTTAAGCTCACGATTATAGACAGCGCTAAAAAGGTAATAGTTACATTGCACACGTACAAAAGGTCAATTAAGAAAATATTTCGATCATAACCAGGAGTAGGCAGCCCATACCACCAGAAGCCGGTAAGTTTTTTTAATTTTCGTAAGTACCACGATCATTAATAAAACTAGTGAAAATGAGAGTTAAAATCATTCAGTTAGAATTTGGATATTAACAGAGTTTGCTGGTGCCACTTTGTTAAAGAAAAGACAAAATAGGCAAGAAACAAATCAAAATCAAAATTATAGCAACAAAATACATGGTTCGAGAGAACAAAGAAATATAATCTCGAACATTGTTGCCACGACACTATTACTTTTGTAAACATTGGGAATATTTTTGTAAAAATTGGGAATATTTTTCAAAACAGAAATAAATTTTAATATTAAACAATTTTGGCTTTTTAGAAATTTTCGACCCAAAAAATTTTTTATAGAAAAATTTTTAATAAAAATATTTTTCTGTAAAAATTTTCGGCAAAAATATTTCTAAATCAAAAAATTTTCAAATCTTCTATAGAAAAATTTTTGATAAAGTAATTTTCTATAGAAAATTTTTTGATAAAAAATTGAAAAATTTTCCATAAAAATATTTTTGATAAAAGATTTTCTATAGAAAATGTTTTGATACAAAATTTTGCATAGAATAATTTTTGATAAAAAACTTTCCATAGAAAAATTTTTGATAAAAATAAATTTCCTATCGGAAAATTTTTGATAACAAAATTTTCTGTAGAAAAATGTTTCATAAAAAAATGTTCTATTGCAAAATTTTTTATGAAGAAAATTTCTATACAAAGATTTTTGATAAAATTTTTCCATGAAAAAATTTTCTATAGAAAAATTTTGATAAACAAATTTTCTATCGGAAAATGTTGGATAAAAAAAATTTCTATAAACAAATTTTCTATCGGAAATTTTTTGATAACAAAATTTTCTGTAGAAAAATGTTTCATAAAAAAATTTTCTATAGAAAAATTTTTAATAAAAAAATTTTCCATAGAAAAATGTTTGTTAAAAAAAATTTCTATAGAAAAATTTTTGATAAAAAAATTTTCTTTAGAAAAATATTTGATAAAAAAATTTTCTATAAAAAAATTTTTGAAAAAAAAAATTTCTATAGCAAAATTTTGAAAAAAAAATTTCTATTGAAAAATTTTTGAAAAAAAATTTTCTACTGAAAAATTTTTTATAAAAAAATTTTCTATAGAAAAATTAAAAAAAAATCTATAGAACAATTTTTTATACAAAAATTTTCTGTAGAAAAATTTTTGATAAAAAAATTTTCTATAGAAAAATTTTTGATAACAAAATTTTCTATAGAAAAATCAAAAAAAAAAAATTCTATAGAAAAATTTTTGATAAAAAAAATTTTTCTATAAAATAATTCTGAAAAAAAAATATTCCATAGAAAAATTATTGATAAAATATTTTTTATGAAAAAAGTTTTTGATTAAAAATTTTACATAGAATAATTTTTGATAAAAAAATTTTCTATAAACAAATTTTCTATCGAAAAATTTTTGATAAAAAAAGTTTTCTATAGAAAAATTTTTGATAAAAAATTTTCTATAGAAAAATTTTTAATAAAAAAATTTTCTATAAACAAATTTTTGTTAAAAAAATTTTCTACAGAAAAATTTTTGATAAAAAAAATTTTCTATAGAAAAATTTTTGATAAAAAATTTTCTATAGAAAAATTTTTGATAAAAAATTTTCTATAGAAAAATTTTTGACAAAGAAATTTTTCTATGCAAAAATATTTGATAAAAACGTTCCTATGCAAAAATATTTGATGAAAAAAATTTTCTATTGAAAAATTTTTAATTGAAAATTTTCCATAGACAAATTTTGGATAAGAAATTTCCCATAGAAAAATTTTTGATAAAAAAAATTTCTATAGAAAAATTTTTGATAAAAAAATTTTCTATAGAAAAATTTTTGCTAAAAAAATTTTCTATAGAAAAATTTTTGATAAAAAAATTTTCTATACAAAAATGTTTGACAAAAAAATTTTTTATGCAAAAATATTTGAAAAAAAAAATTTCTATGCAAAAATATTTGATAAAAAAATTTTCTATTGAAAAAATGTTGATGAAAAAAATTTTATATTGAAAAATTTTTGATAGAAAATTTTCCATAGAAAAATTTTGGATAAAAAATTTCCCAAGAAAAATTTTTGATAAAAAAAAATTCTATAGAAACAATTTTGATCAAAAAGTATTTTAAAGAAAAAGTTTTGTTAAAAAAAAAATTTTACAAAAAAATTTTTCTATTCAAAAATATTTGATAAAAAAACTTTCTATAGAAAACTTTTTGATAAAAATATATTCTATTGAAAAATTTTTGATAAAAAACTTTCTATAGAAAACTTTTTGATAAAAGAATTTTCTATAGAAAAATTTTTGATAAAAAATTTTCTATAGAAAAATTTTTGATAAAAAAAAATTTGTTTTAAAAATTGTTGATAAAAAAAATTTCCTTTTTTTTATGTGGAAAATTATTTGGTAAAAAAAAATTGCTTTAGAAAAATTTTTGATAAAAAAATTTTCTATAGAAAAAGTTTTGATAAAAAATTTGCTATAGAAAAATTTTTGATAAAAAATTTGCTATAGAAAAATTTTTGATAAAAAATTGTTTATGAAAATATTTTAAAAAATGGTGTAGAAAACATTTTATTTTTAAAACATTAGACCTAGTAGATATCAAAATGAAAAAAAAAAAAACAGGCAACCCACGCAGTGGCATTTTTACTTCAAGTTAAAAGCCAAGAACCTTCAGTTATAGTTACATTTAAAATTACAGTAATTGTCTTAAGTCTATAATAAAAAAAGTAAAAGGCTTATATTTGTATTCGGTCGGTAGTGCAGAATATGATATGCCCACCATTGCACTTTATTTTAGACGATCTTCAATGTTTTATTATGATTTTATGTTAAGGTTGCCAGAGGCTGTACCCTAAATCTTCATATGCTAGTTCCAATTTTGAAAATAAATATTTCGTTCGGTATCTCTTTATAATTGACTTTTTCATAAAGAAAAAGTAAGTTGCTTTGGCTTTGCTCGATGATCCCACCCAAAACCATGTGAAAGATTAAAGTCTATTTTTTGGACTAAGCGAAAAAAATTCACCAAAATTTACCGATCGTAGAACAAAGTTCAAAATTTTCTGAAAAAAGTCACATAAATTGTTACACATAATTTAAGCAAAAAGTGTTGCAGTCGTTTAGGCGTAACTTTGAATTTAAGCTCAAGTCCCGTAAGTGTCGAAAAATTAGTAGAGGTGATTTTTTGGTCAACCAATAAATGTGTGAGGAATTTCATAAAATTCTGTTGAGAATTGCGTTTTTTATTGCGAATAAAAGTAAGTGGAAAATAGGAGCCCAAGGCAGGTATCCCAAGGAGTCGACGGATTTCGAAAATTTTTTGAAGTTTTCTTCTTTATATAAAACTGTACAAGTACAATATTTCATTGTTGTAGCGTCGCTCTTTCTATTTTTTGCACCATTTTTTGGATTTGGATGTATTAAGAAATACCACTGTGCAGCGTTATTATTATCATTAACACTTTGTGGTTATGAAAACTTAACCATTAGTTTGAGTCTTACAAACGATATGACTACCTCAATATACCACCAATTTTTTTGGGATAGTGGGTATAAAAACTAAGAAAAGATACACATTTTTCACATGCAGCAGAATAACATATATATAAATGTTGCAAGAAGCCTAATTTTCCTAGGATTGTTTTTGTTCATTTTCAGTTATATTTATTTTCTCCGTCTCTCAGTTTCACAACATTGTCTTCATCCTATCACTCCTTCTGTCAGTGTTAAGCTTTATAATCAGCTTAGGTTGAAATGGTAGCATTTACAAGCTGTCAAATGTTTGACAATTGTTTTGAAATACATACAAATTTGAAAAAAAAGAACATCCAGTTAACTTTCGGAAGTAGGTTAAAGTAAAGTTAAATGTTCAGAAATAAAAAGGACTAACGAGATAGATATATGTATGTACTGCAATTAAAATGTTAAGGGTATAAAATAAATTTAAGTTTTTTTCAAAAAAAAAAAAAAAGCAATGAAAATGTCAGGGATTGTTAAAAATATCAACTAAAAGTAAAACCAATTTAAAACTAATAATAAATAAATGCACTAGACGGGAAGTTTTGTACCAAAATTGTAGTATTTGGAGTGAAAAGTATGTAGTTAGTGGCAATGCAAAAAATGCCAATGCTTTTCAAAAAAATTACAATTTGTTGTGGATTATGGGCCAGTGACATTATCGGACCTTACATTTTCAAAGAGGATGAGCACAAGAAAGTCTTCTTTTATTACCCTGCTCGAATTTAGATAATAAAATCTAATCTGCAAGCGTTTTTCGTTAGTAGCTTAGGTCGACTCTTTGTTAAATGATATACCAAACTGAACTTGTTTGTTAGTAACATGTTACACAATATAATTTTATATATTATGTGAATAAATTTCATTTTTTGTGTATTTTTATTTAAAATAAGCGTAATTATTTAATTTATATAACAAATTAATGAAAAAATGTTATGCCACATGGGTATAGTGACTTTTAATATAACGTCCCCTAATGCGTTCGTAGTATGATTATGATAGGATTGCAAACTAATGTCTTTTATATGTAAGCCTTGTGATTTATACAATTCAACCATTAGATAGTGTTGATACTGATCAAGACACTGATGATCGTGAAGGAAACTATAATCATCTGGGTTCAAAATTATTATATATTTTCAATAAAAAAATTTTTCTATAGAAAAATTTTCAATAAAAAATCTTTAAACAGAAAAAATTTCTATAGAAAAATTTTCTATAGAAAAATTTTCTTAAGAAAAATTTTCTATAGAAAAATTTTCTTAAGAAAAATTTTCTATAGAAAAATTTTCTATACAAAAATTTTCTATAGGAAAATTTTCTATACAAAAATTTTCTGTAGGAAAATTTTCTATACAAAAATTTTCTATAGGAAAATTTTCTATAGAAAAATTTTCTATAGAAAAATTTTCTGTAGAAAAATTTTCTATAGAAAAATTTACTTTTAAAATTTTCTTGTAAAAAAAAATTCCGATAGAAAAATTGTTGAGAAAAAATTTTCTATAGAAAAATTTTTGATAAAAATTTTTTATAGAAAAATGTTTGAAAAAAAATTTTTTGATAAAAAATTTTCTATAGAAAATTTTTTGATAAAAAATTTTCTATAGAAAATTTTTTGATAAAAAATTTTCTATAGAAAACTTTTTGATAAAAAATTTTCTATAGAAAAATTTTTGATAAAACAATTTTTTATTGAAAAATGTTTGATAAAAAAATTTTCTATAGAAAATTTTTTGAGAAAAAAATTTTCTTTATACAAATTTTTAATAAAAAATTTTCTACAGAAAAATTTTTAATAAAAAAAAAATTACTATAGAAAAATTTTCTATAGGAAAATTTTCGATAAAAAAATTTTCAATAGAAATATTTTCGATAAAAAAAATTTTTTATAGAAAACAATTTTGATAAAAATCTTTTTATAGGAAAATTTTCTATAGAAAATTCTTGAAAAATAAATTTCTATATAAAAAATTTTCTATAGAAAATTTTTTGATAAAAAAAATTTCCAAAGATAGATTTTCGGTAAAAAAAATTTCTATGGAAAAAAAATTTTTTTATCAAAAATTTTTCTATAGAAAATTTTTTATCAAAAAGTTTTCTATAGAAAAATTTTTGATAAAAATTTTTTATAGAAAAATGTTTGAAAAAAAAAATTTTTTGATAAAAAATTTTCTATAGAAAAATTTTTGATATAAAATTTTCTATAGAAAAATTTTTGATAAAAAATTTTCTATAGAAAACTTTTTGATAAAAAATTTTCTATAGAAAAATTTTTGATAAAAAAATTATTTATTGAAAAATGTTTGATAAAAAAATTTTCTATAGAAAATTTTTTGAGAAAAAAATTTTCTTTATACAAATTTTTAATAAAAAATTTTCTATAGAAAAATTTTTAATAAAAAAAATTACTATAGAAAAATTTTCTATAGGAAAATTTTCGATAAAAAAATTTTCAATAGAAAAATTTTCTATAAAGAAATTTTTTATAGAAAACAATTTTGATAAAAATCTTTCTACAGGAAAATTTTCTATAGAAAATTCTTGAAAAATAAATTTCTATATAAAAAATTTTCTGTAGAAAATTTGTTGATAAAAAAATTTCCAAAGAAAGATTTTCGGTAAAAAAATTTTCTATAGAAAAATTTTCTATAGAATAACTTTCGATAAAGAAATTTTCCACAAAAAATTTTTGATAAAAAATATTTCTACACAAAAGTTTTCGAAAGAAGAATATTTGATAACAAATTTTCTATAGAAAAATTTTAGATAAAAACAACTTTTCTATAGAAAAATATTTGATAAAATAATTTACGATAGAAAAATTTTTGATCAAATTATTTTCCACAGAAAAATGTTTGAAAAAAAAAATTTTCAATAAAAAAGTTTTTTGATAAAATAATTTTCAATGAAAAAATGTTTGTGTAGAAAAATTTTCAATAAAAAAATTTTTTGATAAAATAATTTTCTATAGAAAATTAATAATATTTTCCACAGAAAAATTGTTAAAAAAAAAGATTTTGTATAGAAAATTTTTTTTATTGAATTTTCAACAAAAACATTTTTCTATAAAAAAATTTTCAATAAAAAAATTTTTCTATAAAAAAAAATTTCAATAAAAAAATTTTTCTATAAAAAAATTTTCAATAAAATAAAAATTTTTCTATAGAAAAATTTTCAATAAAATAAAAATTTGTCTATAGAAAAATTTTCAATAAAATAAAAATTTTTCTATAGAAAAATTTTCAATAAAATAAAAATTTTTCTATAGAAAAATTTTCAATAAAATAAAAATTTTTCTATAGAAAAATTTTCAATAAAAAAAATTTTCTATAGAAAAATTTTCAATAAAAAAATTCTATAGAAAAATTTTCAATAAAAAAAAAAATAAAAAATTTTCTATAGAAAAATTTTCAATAAAATAAAAATTTTTCTATAGAAAAATTTTCAATAAAATAAAAATTTTTCTATAGAAAAATTTTCAATAAAATAAAAATTTTTCTATAGAAAAATTTTCAATAAAATAAAAATTTTTCTATAGAAAAATTTTCAATAAAATAAAAATTTTTCTATAGAAAAATTTTTAATAAAATAAAAATTTTTCTATAGACAAATTTTCAATAAAATAAAAATTTTTCTATAGAAAAATTTTCAATAAAATAAAAATTTTTCTATAGAAAAATTTTCAATAAAATAAAAATTTTTCTATAGACAAATTTTCAATAAAATAAAAATTTTTCTATAGAAAAATTTTTATTTTATTGAAAATTTGTCTATAGAAAAATTTTTATTTTATTGAAAATTTTTCTATAGAAAAATTTTCAATAAAATAAAAATTTTTCTATAGAAAAATTTTCAAAAAAATAAAAATTTTTCTATAGAAAAATTTTCAATAAATTAAAAATTTTTCTATAGAAAAATTTTCAATAAAATAAAAATTTTTCTATAGTCAAATTTTCAATAAAATAAAAATTTTTCTATAGAAAAATTTTCAATAAAATAAAAATTTTTCTATAGAAAAATGTTCAATAAAATAAAAATTTTTCTATAGAAAAATTTTCAATAAATTAAAAATTTTTCTATAGAAAAATTTTCTATAAAATAAAAATTTTTCTATAGTCAAATTTTCAATAAAATAAAAATTTTTCTATAGAAAAATTTTCAATAAAATAAAAATTTTTCTATAGAAAAATGTTCAATAAAATAAAAATTTTTCTATAGAAAAATTTTCAATAAAATAAAATTTTGTCTATAGAAAAATTTTCAATAAAATAAAAATTTTTCTATAGAAAAATTTTCAATAAAATAAAAATTTTTCTATAGAAAAATTTTCAATAAAATAAAAATTTTTCTATAGAAAAATTTTCAATAAAATAAAAAATTTTCTATAGAAAAATTTTCAATAAAATAAAAATTTTTCTATAGAAAAATTTTCAATAAAATAAAAATTTTTCTGTAGAAAAATTTTCAATAAAAAAAATTTCTATAGAAAAATTTTCAATAAAATATAAATTTTTCGATAGAAAAATTTTCAATAAAATAAAAATTTTCTATAAAAAAATTTTCAATAAAAAAATTTTCTATAGAAAAATTTTCAATAAAAACATTTTTCTATAGAAAAATTTTCAATAAAAAAATTTCTATAGAAAAATTTTCAATAAAAAAATTTTTCTATAGAAAAATTTTCAATAAAAAAATTTTTCTATAGAAAAATTTTCAATAAAAAAATTTTTCTATAGAAAAATTTTCAATAAAAAAATTTTTCTATAGAAAAATTTTCAATAAAAAAATTTTTCTATAGAAAAATTTTCAATAAAAAAATTTTTCTATAGAAAAATTTTCAATAAAAAAATGTTTCTATAGAAAAATTTTCAATAAAAAAATTTTTCTATAGAAAAATTTTCAATAAAAAAATTTTTCTATAGAAAAATTTTCAATAAAAAAATTTTTCTATAGAAAAATTTTCAATAAAAAAATTTTTCTATAGAAAAATTTTCAATAAAAAAATTTTTCTATAGAAAAATTTTCAATAAAAAAATTTTTCTATAGAAAAATTTTCAATAAAAAAAATTTTCTTTAGAAAAATTTTCAATAAAAAAATTTTTATATAGAAAAATTTTCAATAAAAAAATTTTTATATAGAAAAATTTTCAATAAAAAAATTTTTATATAGAAAAATTTTCAATAAAAAATGTTTCTATGGAAAAATTTTCATTAAAAAAATTTTTCTATGGAAAAATTTTCAATAAAAAATTTTTCTATAGAAAAATTTTTAATAAAAAAAATTTTCTATTGTCAGTTTAAGAAAAAATTTACTGTACCACATTACCAAGGTATCAAATATGTTATTTAAAAAAAAGTATTTAAATTAAGTTTGATGGTGGTTATATGAGATTCTGAAAAGTCTAATATATTTCTATTGTTCTTTGCAGTTGTTAATAATTTCTAAATGCCTCCCTCTAGCAAGAATTTCAATAGATTTTGGTCTTCTATTGAAATAATTACTCTCATATGAAATGTTAATAAATAAGTAGTTAAAGTAAATTTGTATTATTGTTGATTTTCCATTCTGTTATAATGTGATGACAATGACCGGAAAACATGCTAGTAGCAATAACAGAAGAAAACTACATCAACAGCAAACGAGTAATAACGATTAAAGTAGGTGAAGCTCGCCTTTTTGTAAGCCTTACACGCACTTAAGTTCAAAATAGACATTTCTGAGCTTTTCCGGGTTTAACTCAGTTATTTTCGGCATCTGGATTAATATGGAAGCTAGGGTTGAATGTTACTTCCTAGTAATAAGCTTTTAGTAAGCTTTTCGAAATTTAAGTATATTTTTGTATTCTTTCCCGCATCTAGGATGATGTGAAAGCTTTCGTTACGAACTTCAGCATGACGTACTATACTCTTATTAATTATGCTGGTGTAGGGTATAACAAAGGACTCTCTTGTGAACTTTTCATTAATTCGTATACATCCGAGAATTCATGTACGTGTACATTAATACCTCCTGCTTCACTGAATTCGATTTAATGTTGACCAAGTTTCACTTTTTTGCAAAATATTCGAGCTATGAAAAATTAAAAAACTGTACGCGATTTGGATTATAATTTCACGTCAACAGAGGGAGCACTGTAGCCTTGATTCAATGTTTGTGGAATAAAGTTTATGCATGTATTTGTTTACCAATTCCTGTTATTGTTTGAGCCTTAAGAGAAGTTAATGCGAAGCTTTCCATTGTGTTCCTCCCCACACATACATATAAATACACACAAATACCATGAAACGGTTACAGGCAATTATTCATTTTTATATTGTTTTTTTTTATTAATACACAAGAGTTTTCTCTCGACTATGGACCAGAAAGTAGTGGGTGAAATGTTTGATAATACATTCCTTTACATTAACATTCGGTCATGCTGTGCTATTTTTCTGAAGGCCTAGGGGGTATTTTTTATGTGTTAACATTAATGACATTCATTTAGGAAAACACGTTAAGCATAACAATTACGGTCCTGTGATTATTTACGGGCTTAAATTCGTTTCGTTTTCTTTTGTTGGCTCTTAACTCAATGTCCGAAAAAGATGACAAAAAAGCAAATAAATTACAAGAATAGTTGAGAAGAAAATCTACTTAAATTTTGTTAGCTTTAGTTAAAACAAAAATTTAAAAAACTTTTCTATAAAATTTTTTTGCTATAGAAAAACTCCTTAAAAAAATTTTTTTCTAAAGCAAAATTTTCTAAAAGAAATTTTTTCTAAAGAAAAATTTTCTATAAGAAATTTTTTCCATAGAAAAAATTTTCTATAAGAAATTTTTTCTATAGAAAAAAATTTCTATAAGAAATTTTTTCTATAGAAAAAAATTTCTATAAGAAATTTTTTCTATAGAAAAAATATTCTATAAGAAATTTTTTCTATAGAAAAAATATTCTATAAGAAATTTTTTCTATAGAAAAAATTTTCCATAAGAAATTTTTTCTATAGAAAAAATTTTCCATAAGAAATTTTTTCTATAGAAAAAATTTTCCATAAGAAATTTTTTCTATAGAAAAAATTTTCCATAAGAAATTTTTTCTATAGAAAAAATTTTCCATAAGAAATTTTTTCTATAGAAAAAATTTTCCATAAGAAATTTTTTCTATAGAAAAAAATTTCCATAAGAAATTTTTTCTATAGAAAAAATTTTCCATAAGAAATTTTTTCTATAGAAAAAATTTTCCATAAGAAATTTTTTCTATAGAAAAAATGTTCTATAAGAAATTTTTTCTATAGAAAAAATGTTCTATAAGAAATTTTTTCTATAGAAAAAATTTACCATAAGAAATTTTTCTATAGAAAAAATTTTCTATAGGAAATTTTTTCTTAGGAAAAATTTTCAGTAAGAAATTTTTTCTAAAGAAAAAATTTTCTATAAGAAGTTTTTGTATAGAAAAATTTTCTATAGGAAATTTTTTCTTAAGAAAAATTTTCTATAAGATATTTTTTCTAAAGAAAATTTCTATAAGAAATTTTTTCTAAACAAAAATTTTCTATAAGAAATTTTTTCTAAAGAAAAATTTTCTATAAGAATTTTTTTCTAAAGAAAAATTTTCTATAAAAAATTTTTTCTAAAGAAAAATTTTCTATAAGAAATTTTTTCTAAAGAAAAATTTTGTATAAGAAATTTTTTCTAAAGAAAAATTTTCTATAAGAAATTTTTTCTAAAGAAAAATTTTCTATAAAAAATTTTTTCTAAAAAAAAATTTCTTGTAGAAAATTTTTCTATAGAAAAAATTTATTATAGAAAAATTTTCAACAGAAAAAATTTCTTATAAAAAAATTTTCTAAAAAAAATTTTTCTATACAAAAAGTTTCTTATAGAAAATTTTCTATAGAAAAAATGTTTTATTGAAATTTTTTTTTTAGAAAAAATTTCTCATAGAAAATTTTTTCTATAGAAAAAATTTCTTATAGAAAATTTTTTCTTATAGAACATTTTTTCTATAGAAATAATTTTTTATAGAAAATTTTTTCTATAGAAAAAATTTCTTATAGAAAATTTTTTCTATAGAAAAAATTTCTTATAGAAAATTTTTTCTATAGAAAAAATTTCTTATAGAAAATTTTTTCTATAGAAAAAATTTCTTATAGAAAATTTTTTCTATAGAAAAAATTTCTTATAGAAAATTTTTTCTATAAAAAAAATTTCTTATAGAAAATTTTTTCTATAGAAAAAATTTCTTATAGAAAATTTTTTCTATAGAAAAAATTTCTTATAGAAAATTTTTTCTATAGAAAAAATTTCTTATAGAAAATTTTTTCTATAGAAAAAATTTCTTATAGAAAATTTTTTCTATAGAAAAAATTTCTTATAGAAAATTTTTTCTATAGAAAAAATTTCTTATAGAAAATTTTTTCTATAGAAAAAATTTCTTATAGAAAATTTTTTCTATAGAAAAAATTTCTTATAGAAAATTTTTTCTATAGAAAAAATTTCTTATAGAAAATTTTTTCTATAGAAAAAATTTCTTATAGAAAATTTTTTCTATAGAAAAAATTTCTTATAGAAAATTTTTTCTATAGAAAAAATTTCTTATAGAAAATTTTTTCTATAAAATAAAATTTCTTATAGAAAATTTTTTCTATAGGAAAAATTTCTTATAGAAAATTTTTTCAATAGAAAAAATTTCGTATAGAAAATTTTTTATAAGAAATTTTTTCTTTAGAAATATCGAATAATTTTCTAAACGAAATTTTTTCTAAAGAAAAATTTTCGAAACGAAATTAAATTTCTATTACAAAAAAAAACTGAAACTTTTAAAGTTTAAAAAAAGTAGTTTCAAATCTTTATTAAGAGAACTTTAAACAATTTTTGTTGCTGATATAGGAAAACAGAAAAATATAAATAATGTAGCATACTTAAAGGCTTTTCCATTTCTAAGAATGTTTTTAAAATGTTATACATATATATTTTTGTATAAATAGAACGTTTTTTGTTTGTATGATTTTTTGCAAGGACCTTATTTTTTGTTTGTATTATTTTATTTCTCAGCAACAAAAGAGCCCGATTCTGTGAACCATGTCAACCATGATTATATTTTGTTTTTTATAATTTTATTTTTGTTTGTCTGTACATCAGGTTAAGTATCTACAGAGTCAAGCATGACAAAGGATTTAGTTGGTCGTACTTTTCATAAAATTTTTTTTTACTCCCTCATTGTTGTTTTACTTTCCAAGAGTAATTATTCTATTTTTTATTTAATTTAATATAGGGTGTAGTAAAAAGTATTTTATTATTTTTTTAAAATATGTTTTTTTCTTGTTTCATTGCAAGCATGGCAGCTAGTACTAAAAAATCTTCTTAGATATTTGGAGCAAGTGTCAAAAATGAACCCATGCAAAGATAACATGAGTAGAATATTGCAGTTTTTCTTTAACAAATTGAAAAGTTATCATTCTATATATACAAGAAACCTTTTTACTACACCCAATATTTTTTGTTAAACTAGATTGTTGAATTTTCTTTTAAATTTGATGTTTTGTTGTTGCTATATTTTTCCCTCAGATTTTGTCTATTTACAAAGGATTATTATTATATAAAAATAATTTTAATTTTGTTTTTATTGTTTCTTTATAATTATTTTGTTAAAGTTGTTTTTCTATTCAGTGAAAAAGGGTCAAAGTGAATGAAACTTGAAGCACAAAAAATGTTTAGCCCAAATTTTTTTTCAAAATAATAAAAAGTATGTTTTAATGCGGGTATTTATTGGGTTATTAGAAAATTTATTTCATTTTTAAAAGAAAAAAAATTATATAAATTCTTTTATATTTTAACAAAATTAAACTACTTATTTTTAGAATGATAAAGGATATTTGAAAATTGATTTTTTTAAAGTTTTTATTTATTTTGTTGCATATGTTTAGGCATGTCGTTGAGGACACGAAATTTTGGGGGAAAACTTAAATAACTTAAAAACTATTTCATGGATTTTTGAAATTTTTTCTAGTAATGATACAAAATTTGTTGTTTAAGATTTCGCCTAATCCAAAAATGCTCCCAAGCAAGCCTGTTTCTTAAAAAAATAAATGATAATCAAGATTGACATATTTTTACAACCTATTTATCTAGTTCCAACACAATACATTGCATAAGTAGGGGTCACTAACTACTTATGCTATAGTCGGTCAAGCCCAACTATATCATATCCTTCACTACTAAGATCAAATATGGACCAACAATTAAACAAGTTTTCCTTAAGTCTTAGAGACATACATACATATACTATGTGCTATATTTTCAAAATTTCGAGATTTATATCATTTCCGGCTAAGGGCCTGATATGGGAGCTAGGGTCAATTGTGAACCGATTGTTACGAAATTCTGGTTATTTATTTATATTTACAAAATATTTATCTGTGCAAAGTTTAAGTTATCAAATGCATTTATCTTTAAAGTTATTAATGTTTTTGTGCTTTTATGTGTATATAAATGTGTCTTGTATGGGATGTATAGTTAAAAATGGCCCGACTTCTACAAAATTAGAAACACTAATTAAGGTTATGATAAGCAATATTTGGGCTGAATATTATTAAAATACAACTAAATTTGTGGCTGTAAAGGACCAAAAGCTCTATTCCGGGAAGGCATCCCTATTTGAGGTACCCGAAATAGTAATCCGATTTCGCCCAAAAAGAATAGGGATCGACTTAAGTATGACCCTGTGCCAAATTTCATCAAATTATCTTTAAAGTTACGACTTGTAGAATGATAACAATTTTACATGGATAACCGCCCAGCCAGCCAACCGGACGGTCATCGTTAAAACAACTCTGGGGGTGATTCTAAGTCGATTGGTATACTAAAAGGTGAGTCTCAGACCAATATATCTATGTGTTAAAAACATCGGCACAAACACAATATACCTATTTCACATATGGTATTGAAGGGTATTAAAACTCTACTTTCCGTTGAAAACAACTTATTTTTAATTTCTTCTAGCTCAAAAATATTTCTTGAATATATATAATTCTCATTTTGTTCACATATATAATAAGATACTACTTACTACCCAATCGGGTCAAATTTTTTGAATATCCCTCAATTATCTGATACATTGTATTTGGCCTACCGATTACAAGCCTATTTTGTATTTATTTATTTTCTTTTTTTAATGGCCTATATTTACAACCTGTTAACGTCTAAGGTCGGGCATATTTTAGAATACCATGTGCTTCGATCCAATTTCATAGACCAAGTTCTGAAAGATTTTCCTCTACTGAAGATCCTACCTCGAATTTTCGAAAACTTTTGCTGGAGTACATATTTTCGTTCATTCAAATTAACTTTTTTTTAACCTAGAAAATGGTACATTTTTTCAAAATGGTTTCAGAAATCATTTTTAAAAAATTTTTACTATATAATTTTTTCTATAAAAAATTTACATTATAAAAATCTTTATATACAAAAATTTTTATTATAAAATTTTATCTACAGAAATATTTGAATTGTAAAAATTTTATCTACAGAAAAACTTTAATTGTAAAAATTTTTCCATAGAAAAATTTTCATTACAAAAATCATTCTATAGAAAAATTTTCATTATAAAAATTTTTCTATAGAAGATTTTTTTATATTTTTATAGACAATTTTTTGATTAAAAATTTTTCCATTGAATGTTTTTTTATCAAAGATTTTTCTATAGAAAATTTGTTTATCAAACATTTTTCTATAGAATTTTTTTTTTTCAAAAATTTTTACATAGATTTTTTTTCAAAAATTTTTACATAGATTTTTTTTCAAAAATTTTTACATAGTTTTTTTTCAAAAAATTTTCTGTAGACATTTTTCTGTAGAATTTTTTTTTTTTGATAGAAAATTGTTTTTACAAAAAGTTTTTCTATAGAAAATGTTTCTATCAAAAATTTTTTATTAAAAAGTTTTCTATTGAAAATTTTTTTATCAAAAAAATTTCTATTTATTTTTTTCTATTTTATTTTTATCACAAATTCTTCTATTGAACATTTTTTATCATTCAATAGAAATTTTTTTTATCAAAAATTTTTCTATAGAAATTTTTTATCGAAAATTTTTAAATTTTTTTATCAAAAATATTTCTATAGAAAATTTTTTTAAAAAGAAGTGTATTTGCATTTGATCCCAAATCTGTTACATTTATTTATTAATGTAACAGACCAATTTATTGATAAAAAGCCAAAAAATGTTTGAGGAGAAACCAAATTCCTCGACGCGTTTCGATGGTTGGTTAAGCCATCTCTTCAGGAGGATTACAAAAATTTTTGATAAATATATTAAAAAAAAGATGCAGTAGAAAACTTTTTTTTTAACTTTTTAACGTTAGGACTAAATAAAAAATATCTATTATAGTTAAAAGTAGAAAACAATTTACTTAGAATTTCTACTAGCTCAATATTTGTTCTTAAATGTATATAATTCTCATCTAGTTTATATATGTACCAACATACATAAGTTATCTAGTTTTCAACTCTGAATGATGCGGAACCCAATATCGGATTCCTTTTAATAGATAGAAAGGAATTTAGTTGATCTCGCCGATTGCAAGCTGTTTTTTGTATTTGTTTATTTTCCTTTTTTAGTGACCTATATTTACAACCTCTTAAGGTCAAAGGTCGGGCATATTTTAGAATTCCATACGCATCGATTTTCTGCGCACATTCTAAAATTTTGAAGACAAAGTTTTGAAAGATTTTCCTCTACTCAAGTTCCTACCTCGAAGTTTCGGACGTCCTCTTCTACGAGTTCCATCGGGATCATTTTCGAAAACTTCTCTTGCTGGAGTACATATTTTCGTCCTTATTATTTTATAAGTTTGTATTGATGTATGTTACGCAAAAAAATATTTGTCTTAGACCTAAAGTTTTAGTATACCAATAGATTTAGAATCACTTTCTGAGTCGATTTTTCTAAAGATAATTTTATGAAATTTGGCACAGATCATTTTTTGATAGTGGGACCATGGCTGTGGAAATTCGTCAAAATCGGTCCATTTTTTATGGTACCTCCCATAGATCCCACTTCCCGGAATTGATATTTTTTCATGAAATTTTAAACAAATACTACTTATGTAAACCAAAATTACTGTACTAAATTTCGCCAAAATCGTTCCCCATTTGACCATAGCTCCCATACAAATTCTTCTGTCAAAACGCACTAAATGGGACAAAAATCAGTAAAACGCGTGTTAATCTGAAGATAATAATAATTTTGAGTTTATTTTTTACATACATAATTTTTGTAAAACCTGTAATTTGCCAAACTTCAACATAATCGGTTCACATTTGACTCTAGCTCTCATATAAGTCCCAATGACGGAAACGGCACAAATAAGGAAATGTTTTGCATGAAGGCAAAATTTAGCAAATATTTGTTTTTATATAGGAAAAAGAGCATCTTTAACCTTAGTGGTGAAGGGTATCGTATAGTCGGGCACTTTCTTACTTGTTTTTTTTTAAGTTAGAAAAAGTTAAATTTTTTTCAGAAAAATTATTCTATAGAAAAATTTTCATTATAAATATTAATCTATAGAAAAACTTTAATTATACAAATTTTTCTTTTGAATTTTATTTTTTGATTTTTCTATTGAAAGTCTATTTAGTAAGAATTTTTCTGTAAAAAATTCAACACATTCAAAAAATTTTTCTATAAAAAAAACTGTATAAAAAAAAATATTCTATGGAAAATTTTTTTTTAAAAAATTTCTATAGAAAAATAGTTGATAAATTTTTCTACAAAAATTTTGTTAAAAAAAATTTTTCCATAGAAAATTCTTATTATCCATTTTTTTTTTATAGAAGAATTTTATTGATGTATTGTTTTTTTTTTATTAAAAATTTTTCAATTGAAAATTTTTTTTATTAAAAGTTTTTATATAGAAATTTTTTTAAAAAAATTATACAAAATTTTTTTATTAAAAGCTTTTCTATAGAAAATTTTTTTATCAAAAATTTTTATATTGAAAATTTTTTTATCAAAGATTTTTTGCTATAATAAATTTTTCTATTTTTTTATCAAAAATATTTCTATAGAAAAAAATTTGACCGAAAATTATTCTTCAGAAAAAAAAATTTTTTAGATATTTTCTTCAAAAATTTTTCCGTAAAATTGTTTGATCAAAAATAAAAAAAAATCGTATATAAAAAAATAATAATAATAATGTATATAAAAAAATAATCAAAAATATTTTTGTAAAAAAATTTTATATCAAAAATTTTTCTATAAAAAATTTGTTTGTCAAAAATTTTTATATAGAAAATTTTTTATCAAAAATGTTTCTATAGAAAGTTTTTTATTAATCATTTTTCTATAGAATTTTTTTTTTATCAAAATTGTTCTATAGCAAATTGTTTTATGAAAAATTGTTTTATAGAAAATTCTTTAATCAAAAATTTTAATATAGAAATTTTTTTATCAAAAATTTTCTATATAATTTTTTGTTTTAAAGATTTTTCAATAGAAAATTGTTTTATCAAAAATGTTTCTGTAAAATATTCTTTTATCAAAAACTTTTCTGTAGAAAATTGTTATATCAAAAATTTTTCTATAGAAAATTTTTTAAACAAAAATTTTTCTATAGAAAATTTTTTAATCAAAAATTTTTCTATAGACATTTTTTTTATCAAAAATTTTTTCATAGAAAAATTTTTTTCAACAATTTTTCTATAGAAATTTTTTTTATCAAAAACTTTTATATAGAAAATTTCTTAATCAAAAATTTTTCAAAAAGGTTTATCAAAATTTGGGACATCAAACATTTAATTAAAAAGTTTTACTGTAGTGTATTGCACTAAGAATCCCAATTTATTACAATTATTTATTATTGTAATAAATAGTTTTTTGATAAAACCAAAAAATGTTGGTGGGAAAACCTTTCCTCGACGCGTTTCGATGGTTGGTTGGTTTTTCTATAGAAAATTTTTTTATCGAAAATTTTTCTATAGAAAAGATTTTTATCAAAAATTTTTCTATAGAAAATTTTTGTATCAAAAATTTTTCTATAGAAAATTTTTGTATCAAAAATTTTTCTATAGAAAATTTTTTTATCATTCTATAGAAACATTTTTTATAAAAAATTTTTCCATAGAAAATTTTTTGTAAAAAATTTCTCCATAGGAAATTTTTTTATCAAAAATTTTCTATATAATTTTTTGTTTCAAAAATTTTTCAATAGAAAATTGTTTTATCAAAAATGTTTCTGTAAAAAATTCTTTTATCAAAAACTTTTCTGTAGAAAATTGTTATATCAAAAATTTTTCAATAGAAAATTTTTTAAACAAAAATTTTTCTATAGAAAATTTTTTAATCAAAAATTTTTCTATAGACATTTTTTTTATCAAAAATTTTTTCATAGAAAAATTTTTTTCAACAATTTTCTATTGAAAATTTTTTTGTCAAAAACTTTTATATAGAAAATTTCTTAATCAAAAATTTTTCTATAGAAAATTTTTTTATCAAAAATTTTTCTATAGAAAAGTTTTTTATCAAAAATTTTTCTATTGAAAATTTTTGTATCAAAAATTTTTCTATAGAAAATTTGTTTATCATTCTATAGAAACATTTTTTATAAAAAAATTTTTCCATAGAAAATTTTTTTTAAAAAATTTCTTCATAGGAAATTTTTTTATCAAAAATTTTTAATTTCTTTTTATCAAAAATATTTCTATCGAAAATTTTTCTTTAGAAAATCTTTTCGTCAAAAATTATAGCATTTTTGTGAGAAATAAAGAAATGATAAAACTGAAAATGTTTGTGTGTTTCTGTTCGGTTGGCAATCTTCGCTTTATGTTGATATTTGTTGGACACAATAATAATAATTCGTATTTATTCAGTCCCTCAAATTATACTTAATGTGTGGTTTTCGCTCTGTCTAGAATTGGGGATAATCCTCCTGATGAGATGGTCTAACCAACCATCAAAACGCGTCGAGGAAAGGTTTCCCCACCAACATTTTTTGGCTTTATCAAAAAACTATTTATAACAGTAATAAATAATTGTAATGAATTAGGATCTTAGTGCAATAGACTATAGTAAAACTTTTTAATTAAAAATGTTTCTATTGATAATCTTTTTATAAAAAAATTTTGTATAGTATATTTTTATTCAAACATTTTTCTATAGAATTTTTTTTTCCAAAAATTTTTCTGTAAAAAATTATTTTATAAATAAAAAAAATAAAAAAATTTTGTATATAACATTTTTTTTATCAAAAACTTTTCTATAGAAAATTTTTTTATCAAAAATTTTTCTATAGAAAATTTTTTCATCAAAAATATTTCTATAGAAAATTTTTTCATCAAAAATTTTTCAATGGAAATTTTTTTTATCAAAGTCTTTCCCAAAATAAATTTTTCTTTTTTGATCAAAAATTATTCTATTGCAAAATATTTTGATCGAAAATTTTTCTTTAGAAAAAAATTTTTATGAGTAGATAACAAATTAGTTGGTTAAACCGAAATTAACATAAGATCAAACTCGAATGTACAAACTTAGATGTATCTATACATCGTTAGACAAAATAAGCAAAAGTCATTTAATCCTTCTTTCGAGGAAAATACGCCTCTACTAAGGCCTTTAATGATCCTAGACGGACTTATCGTGCTCAGTGGTAAAGGATAATTTGATGAAGGTGCTTACCTGCTTAAAAACTTGCTTTTTCAAAAAAATGCAAAATTTAAAATTTTTATTGTATTTTAACATTCCATGTAAAATGTGTTTTTTTATTTTATTTTCATTCATCTCATTTTAATTGATTTATTTATTAATTCATTTAGTTTTCATTTAAATTACTATTGTTATTGTTATTTTGCATTATTTCATACTTAATTAGTTATTATATGCATTAGTTATTACATAATAGTATTTCGAACTTTTTTTTACTTTTTTGTTTATTTAAGTTGTGAAGTAATTTCTCACGGTGTATTTTAAGTTTTCATAAATAATTTATTATTTATGTTATGCAAATGTTTGTTTATTGAATCGTATCTCTGATAAATTTTCACTTTTTTTGTTTTGTTTGTTTTGTTCTTCTCATTTTTTTTTTTTTGTTGCTACAAATAATGAAATTTAAATATTTAATTAATGTGCTATAATTATTTATTATAAATTGTTTAATATTTTTATAATTATTTTAATTACATACATTACAATTATAATAATAATAATACACTTGAATGTTTTTTTGTATTAATTAAGTTTTAGGGGATATTTAATTAATTTATATTTCTTATGGTTAAAAGCCTATAACTAGATTTACTTTATAAGGTTTTCAACAATATACAATAATTACACAATTAATTTGCAGAATTTCCATGCCCTTCAACACAAAAGCTCTATAATATAAAGTTAATGCACTCCATAAACTTTTTTTCTTATAAGAGTGAAGTGGAAAATGAAAAACACATAAACGCTTAAACAAACATATGTACATTTCATGAGCACGTGTGTGTTCCTTAGCTTTCTCTCAAATAGTAATCGTTTCCATTAGTTGTTTCCCAATTAGAGTAAAAGCGGTATACTCTCTTTTTATGGGACTTTTCAAAACGACCATTCGGCAAATCCATATATGGAAGTGCAACATTTTTATATTAGTGAGTCTTTGTTTGTAGTATTTTATTACAAACATTTTTACATAATTATTACTTATTCAAAAAAGGTCTTATTCATTTAAACTATGAATATTTTTTGTTAATTACATTTATTTAAAACTATATTACATTTTAGTTTATTTTAATTTCACTTATTTTTATTTTGATAAACTGAAAAAAATTAACAGCTGCTTGTAAAATTTATGCGTTCTATAATAATTACATGTTTATATAATTTATTTTTTTGTGTCTTTTATTTACTTAAATATTCATACAAATTTTTATTATATTATTTTTAATTTTTTTCTTAACTATTTTTATTTAACATGTATTTAAATGCACCAGTTTTTTTTATTGTTTTCTTTAAAAATTACTTGTAAAAACATAATTAAATGAAAATAAACTAAATTATGTTCCTTAAACCAACAACAGTCTATATTTTGGAAAAAACGACACTAAATTGAAAGCATTGTGACCAAGCCATACCATGTGATACCCTACATTATACCGAAATATTCCACCAATTTCAAATATATAGAAAATTTTTTTTTTAGAAAATATTTCTTTTTATAGAGAATATTTTAAAAAATTTCTATTTTTATAGGAAATTTTTAAAAAATGTTCTATTTTTATAGGAAATTTTTCAAAAATTTCCTATTTTTTAGGAAATTTTTCAAAAATTTCCTATTTTTTAGGAAATTTTTCAAAAATTTCCTATTTTTATAGGAAACTTTTCAAAAATTTCCTATTTTTATAGGAAATTTTTCAAAAATTTCCTATTTTTATAGGAAATTTTTCAAAAATTTCCTATTTTTATAGGAAATTTTTCAAAAATTTCCTATTTTTATAGGAAATTTTTCAAAAATTTCCTATTTTTTAGGAAATTTTTCAAAAATTTCCTATTTTTAGGAAATTTTTCAAAAATTTCCTATTTTTTAGGAAATTTTTCAAAAATTTCCTATTTTTTAGGAAATTTTTCAAAAATTTCCTATTTTTTAGGAAATTTTTCAAAAATTTCCTATTTTTATAGGAAACTTTTCAAAAATTTCCTATTTTTATAGGAAATTTTTCAAAAATTTCCTATTTTTATAGGAAATTTTTCAAAAATTTACTATTTTTATAGGAAATTTTTCAAAAATTTTCTATAAAAAAAATATAGGAAATTTTTCAAAAATTTCCTATTTTTTTAGGAAATTTTTCAAAAATTTCCTATTTTTATAGGAAATTTTTCAAAAATTTCCTATTTTTATAGGAAATTTTTCAAAAATTTCCGATTTTTATAGGAAATTTTTCAAAAATTTCCTACTTTTATAGGAAATTTTTCAAAAATTTCCTATTTTTATAGGAAATTTTTCAAAAATTTCCTATTTTTATAGGAAATTTTTCAAAAATTTCCTATTTTTATAGGAAATTTTTCAAAAATTTCCTATTTTTATAGGAAATTCTATAAAAATAGGAAATTTTTGAAAAATTTTCCTATAAAAATAGGAAATTTTTGAAAAATTTTCCTATAAAAATAGGAAATTTTTGAAAAATTTCCTATAAAAATAGTAAATTTTTGAAAAATTTCCTATAAAAATAGGAAATTTTTGAAAAATTTCCTATAAAAATAGGAAATTTTTGAAAAATTTCCTATAAAAATAGGAAATTTTTGAAAAATTTCCTATAAAAATAGGAAATTTTTGAAAATTTTCCTATAAAAATAAGAAATTTTTTAAAAATTTCCTATTTTTATAGGAAATTTTTTAAAAATTTCCTATTTTTATAGGAAATTTTTTTAAAATTTCCTATTTTTATAGGAAATTTTTTAAAAATTTCCTATTTTTATAGGAAATTTTTTAAAAATTTCCTATTTTTATAGGAAATTTTTTAAAAATTTCCTATTTTTATAGGAAATTTTTTAAAAATTTCCTATTTTTATAGGAAATTTTTTAAAAATTTCCTACTTTTATAGGAAAATTTTCAAAAATTTCCTATTTTTATATGAAATTTTTCAAAAATTTCCTATTTTTATAGGAAATTTTTCAAAAGTTTCCTATTTTTATAGGAAATTTTTCAAAAATTTCCTATTTTTATAGGAAATTTTTCAAAAATTTCCTATTTTTATAGGAAATTTTTCAAAAATTTACTATTTTTATAGGAAATTTTTCAAAAATTTACTATTTTTATAGGAAATTTTTCAAAAATTTACTATTTTTATAGGAACATTTTCAAAAATTTACTATTTTTATAGGAACATTTTCAAAAATTTCTAATTTTTATAGGAACATTTTCAAAAATTTCTAATTTTTATAGGAAATTTTTCAAAAATTTCCTATTTTTATAGGAAAATTTTCAAAAATTTCCTATTTTTATAGGAAATTTTTCAAAAATTTTCTATTTTTATAGGAAATTTTTCAAAAATTTCCTATTTTTATAGGAAATTTTTCAAAAATTTCCTATTTTTATAGGAAATTTTTCAAAAATTTCCTATTTTTATAGGAAATTTTTCAAAAATTTACTATTTTTATAGGAAATTTTTCAAAAATTTCCTATTTTTATAGGAAATTTTTCAAAAATTTCCTATTTTTATAGGAAATTTTTCAAAAATTTCCTATTTTTATAGGAAATTTTTCAAAAATTTCCTATTTTTATAGGAAATTTTTCAAAAATTTCCTATTTTTATAGGAAATTTTTCAAAAATTTCCTATTTTTATAGGAAATTTTTCAAAAATTTCCTATTTTTATGGGAAATTTTTTAAAAATTTCCTATTTTTATAGGAAATTTTTCAAAAATTTCCTATTTTTATAGGAAATTTTTCAAAAATTTCCTATTTTTATGAAATTTTTCAAAAATTTCCTATTTTTTAGGAAATTTTTCAAAAATTTCCTATTTTTTAGGAAATTTTTCAAAAATTTCCTATTTTTTTAGGAAATTTTTCAAAAATTTCCTATTTTTTAGGAAATTTTTCAAAAATTTCCTATTTTTTTAGGAAATTTTTCAAAAATTTCCTATTTTTATAGGAAACTTTTCAAAAATTTCCTATTTTTATAGGAAATTTTTCAAAAATTTCCTATTTTTATAGGAAATTTTTCAAAAATTTCCTATTTTTATAGGAAATTTTTCAAATATTTCCTATTTTTATAGGAAATTTTTCAAAAATTTCCTATTTTTATAGGAAATTTTTCAAAAATTTCCTATTTTTATAGGAAATTTTTCAAAAATTTCCTATTTTTATAGGAAATTTTTCAAAAATTTCCTATTTTTATAGGAAATTTTTCAAAAATTTCCTATTTTTATAGGAAATTTTTCAAAAATTTCCTATTTTTATAGGAAATTTTTCAAAAATTTCCTATTTTTATAGGAAATTTTTCAAAAATTTCCTATTTTTATAGCAAATTTTTGAAAAATTTCCTATTTTTATAGGAAATTTTTCAAAAATTTCCTTTTTTTATAAGAAATTTTTCAAAAATTTCCTTTTTTTATAGGAAATTTTTCAAAACTTTCCTTTTTTTATAGGAAATTTTTAAAAATTTCCTTTTTTTATAAGAAATTTTTCAAAAATTTCCATTTTTTTATAGGAAATTTTTAAAAAATTGCCTTTTTTTATAGGAAATTTTTCAAAAATTTCCTTTTTTTTAAGGAAATTTTTCAAAAATTTCCTTTTTTTATAGGAATTTTTTTTAAAATTTCCTATTTTTATAGGAATTTTTCAAAAATTTCCTATTTTTATAGAAAATTTTTCAAAAATTTCCTATTTTTATAGGAAATTTTTCAAAAATTTCCTATTTTTATAGTAAATTTTTCAAAAATTTCGTTTTTTATAGGAAATTTTTAAAAAATTTCCTTTTTTTATAGGAAATTTTTCAAAAATTTCCATTTTTTTTTAGGAAATTTTTCAAAAATTTCCTTTTTTATAGGAAATTTTTCAAAAATTTCCTTTTTTATAGGAAATTTTTCAAAAATTTCCTTTTTTATAGGAAATTTTTCAAAAATTTCCTTTTTTATAGGAAATTTTTCAAAAATTTCCTTTTTTTAAGTAAAATTTTTCAAAAATTTCCTGTTTTATAGGAAAGTTTTCAAAAATTTCCTTTTTTATAGGAAATTTTTCAAAAATTTCCTTTTTTATAGGAAATTTTTCAAAAATTTCCTTTTTTTATAGGAAAATTTCCTATTTTTATAGGAAATATTTCAAAAATTTCCTAGTGTTATAGGAAAAAATTTCAAAAATTTCCTATTTTTAAACGAAATTTTTCAAAGATTTCCTGGTGTTATAGGAAAATTTTTCAAAACTTTCCTGTTTTTATAGGAAATCACGGCAAATCGTAGGGCATCTTATGGTGCTACTAAATCGACTTTTCTTTCAAACTTGTTTTAATAAATTGTATTTATTTAAGCAAAAAATAAATAGTTGTTTGTAGTGGTTATATGTACACAAGATAAAAGTTTTAACATTATGATTTAAATGTGTTAGTTTTTGTTAAATTCATACTTATATATCTAAAATTTACTAATTACTAAAATTCTATCATATGTTTCAGTTTTTACTCATTTGTTTTTTTAGGTTATAATATAAAATCATGATTTTAATATTTAAAGGCTGTTCCATTCCCTGTTTTGGTACCACGCTAATCTTATAATAAATTTTAGGATCAGATATGGCTTTTATAGTACAATTGTACTTTCATTTAGGTTCACTTTAAACTTAAATTAATGTTTCAAATTAAGTATTTTTCTCTTTTTTTATTATCTTTTAATTTGGAGGATTCGCATTTATATTCAACCGAAACTTTATGACTCGATCTTTTAACAAGTAGAGATTTAAATATAGTACGGAAATACAATTGGGTAAGTTTTGGGTAACTTCGGACTTGTTAGGGTAGTTTCGTTATCGAATCGGAATACAACTTATTTTGAACAGAAAGAATGGAACTCCTTGTGTTGTTACTTAATAAATGTTATAAAATCTTGTAAAATAATATTTTAAAATTATAAAATTAAAAGACAATATTAATGAAATATGTATATCACAGGTACATTTTTTTAGTTTTTCTTTTTGCAATAACAAATTTTTTAAAATTAAAATAATAAAATTTTTAATAAGAGTAATAACAGTCAATAAAACAAACAAATTTCGAATGAAAAATATTTATTTTCGACTTATAGCAGCACAAGTGTCGCACTTCTTAAAAACTTTTTAAAAACATATGTAATTTAGAGGAGGTGTAAGTGAAGTTTTTAGTTTTGGTCCGATTAAAATCTGATTAAAGCATCCACATTAGAGGTCGGCACAAAGAGAACAGAATAAAATAATCGTCCGAAGAGTTAAAGTCTTAACTAAAATAGGTATTTGTCAATGTATAGTTCTGGTGTTAAAAAGAAAAGTTTTCTAAAGAAAATTATTTAATCAAAATTTTTTCTATAGAAAATATCTTTATCAAAAATTTTTCTATAGAAAATGTTTTTATCAAAAATTTTTCTATAGAAAATGTTTTTATCAAAAATTTTTCTATAGAAAATTTTTTTATCAAAAATTTTTCTATAGAAACTTTTTTTATAAAAAATTTTTCTATAGAAATTTTTTTTATAAAAAATTTTTCTATAAATTTTTTTTCTAAAATTTTTCTATAAAATTTTTTTTATCAGAAATTTTTTATAAGGAATTTTTTTATCCAAAATTATTCTATAGAAAATTTTTTATCAAAAAATTTTCGATTGACAATTTTTTTATCAAAATTTCTTTAACAAAAATTTTTCTGTAATTATGTTTTTAATGAAAAATTTTTCTATAAAAATTTTTTTATCAAAAATTTTACTATAGAAAATTTTTTATGTCAAAAATTTTTCTATAAAAATTGTTTTTCTATAGAAAATTCGTTTTCTATAGAAATTTTTTTTTTTTTTTTCAAAAATATTTCTATAGAGAAAAATTTTTATCAAAAATTTTTCTATAGAAAATATTGTTATCAAAAATTTTTCTATAGAACATTTTTTTATCAAAAATTTTTCTATAGAAAATTTTTTTATCAATAATGTTTCTATAGAAAATGTTTTTATCAAAAATGTTTCTATAGAAAATGATTTTATCAAAAATTTTTCTATAGAAAATTTTTTTATCAAAAATTTTTCTAAGAATATTTTTTTTTATCAAAAATTTTTCTAAAAAAATTTTCTATATATAATTTTTTTATTAAAAATTTTTCTATAATAAATTTTTTTATCAAAAAACTTTCTATAGAAGGTTTTTTTATCAAAAAAATATTTCTATAAAATTCTGTTATAGAAAATATTTTTATTCAATTTTTTTTTTTTATCTTTAAAATTTTTCTATAGAAAATTTTTTAAAAAAGGAATTTTCTATACAAAATTTTTTGTCAAAAAATTTTCTATGTATAATTTTTTTATTAAAAATTTTTCTATAATAAATTTTTTTATCAAAAAACTTTCTATAGAAGGTTTTTTTTATCAAAAAAACATTTCTATAAAATTCTTTTATAGAAAATATTTTTATTCAAATTTTTTCTATAGAAATTTTTTTTCCAAAATTTTTCTATTTTTTATCAAAAATTTTCCTGTAGAAAAATTTTTTTATTTAAAATATATAAATTATCAAAAATTTTTCTATAGGAAATTTTTTTATCAATTTTTTTTTTATTTTTTCGATAGAAAAATTTTTGATAAAAACATTTTCTATAGAAAAATTTTGTTGAAAAAAATTTTCTATAGAAAAATTTTTGATAAATCATTTTCTATAGAAAAATTTTGTTAAAAAAAATTTTCTATAGAAAAATTTTTGATAAAAACATTTTCTATAGAAAAATGTTGTTAAAAAAATTTTCTATAGAAAAATTTTTGATAATACAAATTTTTAATAAAAAAAATTTCTATATAAAAATTGTTGTTAAAAAATGTTTCTATAGAAAATTTTTTTATAAAAAATGTGTGTTATCAAAAATTTTTCTTTAGAAAATGTTTTTATCAAAAATTTTTTTATCAAAAATTTTTCTATAGAAAGTTTTTTTATCAAAAGTTTTTCTAAGAAAATTTTTTTTATCAAAAATTTTTCTAAGAAAATTTTTTTTATTGAAAATTTTTCTGTAGAAAATTTTTTTTTTTAATTTTTCTATAGAAAATATTTATCAAAAAATTTTCTATAGAATTTTTTTTTAGAAAAATTTTTTATCAAAAATTTTCTATAGAAATTTTTCTAATCAAAAATTTTTTTATCGAAATTTTTGTATCAACAATTTTTCTATAGAAAATTTTTTTTCTAAAGAAAACTGGTTTATAAAAAATGTTTCTATAGGAATTTTGTTATCAAAATTGTTTCTATAGAACATTACATTTTATGAACACGTGTGTGTGCCTTAGCTTTCGCTCATTGGATAATCGTCTTTATTCGTAGTTTCCGAATTAGAGTAAAAGCGGTATACTCTTTTCATATGGGTTTTTTCAAATGGACAATACGGCAAATTATTGTATTGAAGTGCAACATCTTTATATTTAAGAGATTTTGGTTGCATTGTTAAGGAGATGAACTTTGTACCGCTATAAATTTTGAAATTTAGAATTTTAATAAACTAAAAAAAGAGTTTTGGCCAGGAGAATACAAACTCCTTTTGATTTAACTCAACAGACAAAATAAAAATTTTTACATAATTTTCAATACAAAATACAAATATTGAAATGACATTTTTAATTCTAAAGAACCACTAACCATCTTTGAATTTCTTTTATATCTTATTTTTTTTTCATTTATAAAAAATTAATTTTGAAACTTTTACGTATTTTTGTTACAATTATTAAGTCATCTATTTATTTTTGCCCCTCAAACAAAATTTGTGGCTTTAGATTTTAATATAAACATCAAAAGTTTAAGGAGCTTAAGTTTAAATTTTTTTTACATGTTTTTATAATTTTGGTTTTATAATTCTTTAATACCCTGTCCTTACTTACAGTTTTTATGACATTTTTCTTAAATCTCTTTTTTTTTTGCTTTAAATTTTGTTATTTGATTTTTAAAACACAGTTCATTTTTGTTGAGTTTTCTATAATTTTTACAGGTTAACTTTACATGGATGCTGAAAAAAAAATGGCAGTTTTTTTTAGGATAATATGGCACAAAATTTATAGATTTATTTGATTAATTCTCAAGCAACTAAAAAAAAGTCTTTTTATTTCAATTGGAATTTAAATTTATGCTTCTAAATTTTTAACTGAGCTAACAATTAATTTGAAAAATATTACCACAATTACAAAAGTTTTAAATTTCGTATAAAAAATTTGTAATAACCCTACTCACAATCCGCTGTAAATAGTCCAGCATTGCACAGTGGGTTGAAAAAAAAATTATGGAAATAATTCAAGAACTTCTAAACGTTAAGCTTGATTATCATGAACATGGCTATTGAGGAGCTTATGTTTGGACTCTACTCTGTACACTTTTTAGGAGGGGAGCTATATGCCCTCAAAGTGGGGCATTTTGGGTTTTTCGAAAATTAAACAAATTTTTATCTGATATAAAATATTTTTATAAAAATGTACGAAATTTGCTACAAAAAACATAGCTACACGTATGATGTATCTCCTATAGATCATGAGATATTATTTGACGACTTAGGCCAACAACTTTGCTAATATCGGATCTAAATTTTCCCCGATTTTTCTGAATTTTTTTTTACTTTATTTCTAAGGAATCTACAAATCAAACAACTAAAGAATTGGAGCATGGCCAATCAATAGAGAACATTCTAAAATGAGTGTGTGTTTGTGGTTTTACATGTGTTAGTATAAATCCATTGTAGGCAAATTAGCCCCTACGGGCCGAGCACCAATCGTCAGTTTCACATACACAGCACGAACCAAGAAGAAAAAACAAACTCAAATACGAAAAATACTCATTTGTATGATAACAATCAATTTTCAACAACAAAACACATGCAAAAGAGAACAAGAAAATATTTATTTTTTTCTTAGTCTCTTTATTTGTAAAATCACCAATACATTGATATTTCCTATGTTCTCTTTATGCCTATCATGGGTATAAATAAAAAGTTTCTTGGTACGTTTTTTAACCCACTCTTTTCTTTTGACCCAAAGAATACAGAAAGAAACTTTGTACTTCAATCAATAGATGTGAACAAAATTTTAAACACGTATTTGGTACTTTTTGATTTCGAGGGTCATAATAGGTAAAAAAGGGATAAAATGATAACTTAACATCTCATAAAATAATATGAATAAAAACAAAATGTTAACCGCGTTTTTAAGTAAAATCTACCGAATTCAATTGATACCAAAGAAATAACAAATAATGCATGTGGAACTTTTTGAAATAAGGGGATAAAAAGGGAAAAATGTTGGTTATGTTATAACTTTTAAACAAATGAATGTTTGTATGTCCTTTATGGAACAGTAAACTATGCGTTTTATCATGTTATGCTGTTAAGAAAAGTTGTTGCGTATGAGCCGGCGAAGGTTTCTTAGTTGGTATGACAAAATTTCGACAGTTGGCGTCACTGAAAATTACTCAAAGTGAATTAAACCGTAAGCTGTGCATTTGATCATGCTATAATCTTTAGCAAAGTTGTAGCGCATGAGGCGGCGAAGGTTTCTTACTTCATGTGAATAATTTCCGACAGGTGGCGCTACTGAACATTACTCAAAGTGAGTTAAATTATAAACTGTGTATTTTATCATGCTATGATCTTTAGCAAAGTTGTTGCACATGAGCCGACGAAGGTTACTTAGTTGGTATGTACAGTTTTCGACAGGTGGCGCCACTGAAAATGAATTAAATCGTAAACTGTCGTAAATTAACTCAATACTTGTGTAATGTTTTTCCTCTAAATTTATTTTGGTACTTTATTAAATAAAATACATATATGAAAACTTTAAAATTTGCCTCAAAATGCTTATCATAAAGCTCCGAGCAAGGCTCGGTCAATCAGGTACCATTTATCGAAATTTTGCTAAAGTCGTTCCATTACCTCTAAAATCGTTCCATTACCATTACTGGTTTCTCGGAATCGAGATTTTGGCAATCTGCAGGCACAAACCATAACTTAAATGCAAAAAAAAACTCGTAGAACGTACACAAGTTAAGAAATAGTTCCAGACTTGACTCTGGGTAATGCATTCACTGAAAATAAACAGTTTTGATTCTTTAACTGTCAGTCCTCAAATGAGCCCCGTAGAGTAGGTTATCATGTGGTCGGACTAGACCGACTTTAATACCACTTTACTTGTTTATTTAACAATAATTTCTGCGAATAAAATTTTCGCTTGAAAAAAAAAAAATTATTTACAATTTATTATTTAACTTCGCAGCTTTTATACTAAAAGCAACAGAAAAAAATATTTAACAAACGATTATAAATCATAAATATTACAACTGAAATACAGGGACGTATGAATGTTTATGAGCACTTAAAGGGCCTAGATTTAACATGTTATCATTGGGAACTATATACTCCAAAGACGAAAAATCCTACGGCATTAACACGCTGTCGATGTAAAAAAATAAAATTGTCTGTAGAGCAAGAAAATGTTTAATAATGCGACTAATTTTTAATATTAATTATTTAAATTGACCAAAGTAGGTGTACATGTACAAGATAATATTTTCATATGTCACGATTTCACTAAAGCGCATGTGAGGTGTATAATTTTCTTTCAAATCGCTAATCTTGTTGTCCATTTGGTATCACCGCCCTCAGCCTTAAGTCGATGGCGTCAATCCAATGTTTCTTGACCTGTGTTCAAAATTCAAACCAAACAGTGACTGTTTTTGGAATGCATTATATAGTCTTGGAAATAATGTCGATTGATATCGTTCCAAATCGAAAAATCAATAGCATTAGATAATACGTCCCCTGCCTTTAAGTAGGTTATTAACTTCACTATTCTAAGATTCTAACATATCGATCTTTTGAGTTTAATAACCAAACTCCTATTTCAATTGTTTCGAGTGTATTGTGGCACTGTCCAGTTTTTTGGTTACAGTTATGTTACTGATTTCTTCGTCTTCAAAAATGTACAGTCCTTTGATGCCACCGGCCTATTATTCATACCAAACAGTGACTTCTTCGGAACTCAGCCCTAGTTCTTGCAATGCTTCTAGATGCTCTTAAAACCAAAAAACCACTTACCGATACAAAAACACGGATGCTTATCCAACTTTTCCAGTGCTTACTCATTCACATTCTATCTATTAATATCCGAGTATTTAAAAAATCAATATTTAAACATTAATAAGAAAGAGCTATTGTCGATCAAGACCGACAACATAATACCCTTTACCACTGAGGTCGAAATTATTTTCTTTTTCTAGCATAAAAACATATATTTGCTAAATTTTGTCATCACACAAACGTTTTCCCATGGCTTGAGTCAGATCTGGACCGATTTTCCAGAATTTTGGAATTTAATTACATTTTATACAAAATTGAATAAACATAAAATTGTCAATTCTCTTGTCATAAAATTGTCATTTTCTTAAGATTTTCGAGAATTTTTGCTGTTGATATTCTACCCCTGCTCAGATATACCTCACTGCCTAAAGGGTATACAAATCAGTATAACTGTTCCCATTCTACTCCTGCTCCTACTGCCTAATGGGTAAAGTGTTTATAAATGTTTAGCTATTACTATTCTACCCCTGCTAAGATATACTTCACTTTCTTCAGGGTATAAAAATTTTACCACATTTTTATACCCTTAAGGAAGGGTATAAAAATCCCCGTTTTTACATATCTCACTGCCTATAAGGTAAAGGGTATAAAAATGTTGTGAAGGGTACAAAAATTAGTATTACATATTATTATTCTAACCCTGTTAGATATTCCTTACTGCCTAAAGGGTAAAGGGTACACAAATGTGTACCCTGCTTCGATATAAATACTTAACTGCCTAAAGAGTAAAGGGTATACAGATACGGATTAGATACATCTTACTGCCTAAAGATACATCTTACTGCCTAAACGGTATATAAATGTGGTAAATTGTATAAAAATTGGTATTACTGTTCACATTCTACCCCTGCTCAGATATTTCTGACTGAATAAAAGGTAAAGGGTATGACAATCAATATAGCTGTTCCCATTCTACCCCTGCCTAGATACACTTTACTGACTAAAGGGCATACAAATGTGATAAAGTGTATAAAAATAGGTATAACTGTTCCCATTCTACCCCTGCCTAGATATTTCTCACTGCCTAAAAGGTATAAAAAGAATATCAGTATATCTGTTGAAATTCTACCCCTGCTTAGGTATACCTTACTGTCTAAAGAGAACACAAATGTGGCAAAGGGTATACAAATCAGGATAGCCGTTCCCATTCTACCCCTGTATAGATATACCTCAGTGTCTAAGGGTAAAGGCTATAAAAATGTGGTACCCTTTACTACCATTCAGTATAGCTGTTCCCATTCTAGCCCTGCTTAGATATACCTAACCGCCTAATGGGTAAAGGGTATACCAGGTATGTACCTCACCGCCTAAAGGGTATAAAAATGTGGTGAAGGGTATAAAAATTAGTAAAGCTGTTTCCCTTCTACCCCTGCTTACATTTACCCTTTATTCGGGGAGGTATATCTCCCCGAATAAAGGGTAAATGTATACCAATGTTGTAAAGGGTATAAAAATAGCTGTTCAAATTCTACCCATACTTAAATATACCTGTCTAAGTGTATACAAATGAAGGTACAAGTCCAATACACGCGGCATGCGGCTGCGGGCGGTCGTAATATTGCCAGTACATAAAATGTGCGTTTGTTTTAAAAATATTCATATAAAAAATATTTGAGTAGGATGAAATTAAGTCTGACAGCACTGAAGAAATCTGCCGCGCGGAAAAGTAGAACAAAGTTCTACTACTAATTTGACAAATCAAAAAACAGCTGATTGCCGCCCGCAGCCGCTTGCCGCGTGCATTGGCCTTCTACCTTGAGGCCAATGGTATACAAATCAGTAAAGGGTACAAAAATTAGTTTAGCTGTTCCCAATCTACCCCTGCATAGATATACCTCACCGCCCAAAAAAGTAAAGGGTATAAAAATCATTTTTAAAAAATGTGTTAAAGGGTATACAAATTAGTAAAGCTGTTCCCATTCTAGACCCCCTTAGATATTCTTCACTGCCTAAAGTGTGGTAAGGGGTACAAAAATGTGGTAAGGGGTATAAAAATCTGTATAACTATTTCCATTATACCCCTGCTTAGATATACCTCACTGCCTTAGTACGTCTTTCTTAAAAATATTTTTAGACTTTGAAAATAGTTTAACAACTCTTAAGAATCTAATTGTTAGCAGGAGCCTTAGCTAAAAGCGGTAATTTTTCATATAAAATTACGGCAATAAAAGAAAAAGCGGAAAGAACTATTTCTTTCCTTAAACATACCTTTAGCAAACATTTTGACTAATAAGTCAAAGAAAATGGCGACAAGGGAAAGCAATTGGCTACATTCACCCGAACTCCACTAAAAGTCAGTTGTATTCGAAAATAAAGAAATATTTGAACTTAACACGCTATTATTCGAGTAAAGAATTTTATTTTGTAATTGTAGTAAGAATTTTTCAGTTTTTATTTTGAACTTGCCAATAAAACTTCTTTTGAAAAAAAAAATAGAAAAAATTTTGCAATTGTAATAATTTTGTTTTTATTTATTTAGGATTTTTGAAATAACTTACAGGACTAAAAATAATTTAACTATTCGATGGCTACGAAAAAATCTCAATGCTTTTCAATTTACAATGATTATGTGTTTTTAGGTTACTTTTTTGTATATTATCTATTTTTAAGCTTTTGTTACTTAAGTATTTTTTTTTGTATTTGTTTAATAATAATTTCAATAATAATAAATTATAAATGTATAAAATATTTATGTACTAATTAAATGCTAAAATCTGTTGCTTAAATCTCTTCTTTTGTTTTTTTCTTTTACTTAAATTTATTGAAATTTACACTTACTGTACACGGTGGCCTTAGAGATTAGGGTAACGTTTAGAAGCGATTTAGCAGCTGCTTCACTAGAAGTATATAACCACATCGGTAACTAGACCAGATGTTGGATCTACTGCACAACCACTGGCCACAGAACCATATGTTGCATATCAATTGTTTTGTGTTAATATCTTAGGACCACTCGTCAAGGCTGAAGCCGAGGTCATGTGCGGCGGCATACCCGGCTCTCCAGCCTCGGCATACAGACAGGAACCTTCGCTGCAGGAACAGGTATCACCTTCACGTGAACTACAACATTCACTGCAATTGCGATTGGGTTCACCCAAAACCTCATAAGTACACGAAGAGGCTGCTAAACTCTTTTGATCGTTCTCAATTATTTCCGGGAACCGACTGTGTTTGTTGTGACATCGCTGGTTGGAGGATTTACCATTTTCTTGGCTACTTTCCGAACGCATAGTATCATTAGCGCCCACCATATGACTGTGACTATGATGATGATGCGTATGGGGATTGTGTGAATGTTGATGATGTGTGGTTGGTTGGTTGTGTGTTTGTGCTGGATTGGAATGAGATGTCCGTGAATGATCGGAACACTCAGAGGAACATTGATAGATTTGATGTGCTGATGAGTTATTGGGTGGCATGTGAGCCGTGTGTAAGGGTTGATACCAACCCTCACCGGGTGGTGGCAAGGGCTGGAGGGGCGATGCTAGGGCATCACAGCTGTTGCAGGTTCTGAAGTGAAAAGAAGAAAATGAAAGGAAATTAAAAAAGGTTTGCTTATAAGATATGTCGATTATGCGATATATATTAAAATGTAAGATATTTCAGAAATATTTGTGTAGCATACTTTTAGGATTATCTCAATAATATATAACATATAGAAAAAATTTTTATCAAACATTTTTGTATAGAAAATTTTTTATCAAAAGTTTTTGTATAGAAAATTTTTTTATAAAAAATTTTTCTATAGAAAATTTTTTGGTCAAAAATTTTTTATCAACAATTTTTTTATCAAAAAAATTTCTATAGAAAATTTGTTTGTCAAAAATTTTTATTATCAACTATTTTTCTATAGAAAATTAGTTTGTCAAAAATTTTTTATCAAAAATTTTTCTATAGAAAATTTTTTTATCAAAAATTTTTCCATAGACAAATTTTTTATCAAAAAATTTTCTATAGAAAATGTTCTTACAAAAATTTTTCTGTAGAAAATTTTCTTACAAAAATTTCTCTATAGAAAATTTTTGATAAAAAATTTTTATATCAAAAAATATTCTATAGAAATTTTTTTTATGAAAAATTTTTCTAAAGAAAATTTTTTTTCAAAAATTTTTTTATAGAAAAATATTAGATAAAAAAGATATAGAAAAATCTTTGATAAAAAATTTTTCTATAAAAAATTTTTTAAGAAAGATTTTTCTATATTCTTTCTATAGAAAAATTGTTTATCAAAGATTTTTCTATAGAAAAATTGTTTATCAAAGATTTTTCTATAGAAAAATTGTTTATCACAGATTTTTCTAATTTCTTTGTAAAAAATATTTTTATAAAAAATTTTTTTTGTAAAAATTTTTTTTTGTAAAAAATTTTTTTATAAATTTTTTTTTTCAAAAATTTTTCTAAAGAATTTTTTTTTTATCAAAAACTTTTCTAAAGAAAATTTTCTTATTAAAAATTTTTCTAAAGAAAATTTTTTATCAAAAATTTTTCTATAGAAAATTTTTTTATCAAAAATTTTTCTATAGAAAAATTTATGATCAAAGATTTTTCTATACTTTTTTTTTTAATTTTTCTATAAAAATATTTTTATCAAAAGCTTTCCTATAGAAAACTTTTTTGGAAAATTTTCTCTAAAGAAAATTTTTTATCAATAATTTTACTCGATAAAATTTTTTTATCAATAATTTTTCTAAAGAAAATTTTTTATCTAAGATTTTTCTATTTTTCTTTTATTAAAAATTTTTCTACAGAAAATTTTTTAATAAAAATTTTTTCTATAGAAAATTTTTTTATCAAAGTTTTTCTATAGAAATTTTTTTATCAAAATTTTTTCTATAGAAAATTTTTTATCAAACATTTTTTGATTTTTATTTTTTCGAGCAAAATAACAACTATTTTCGATTTTTATTTTTTCCAGCCGAAATAAAAGTTATTTTTACTTTTATTTTTTGCGGGCGAAATTTTTTGACATTTATTTTTTCTAGACGAAGTTAAAGTTATTTTTTGACTTTATTTTTTTCAAGCGAAAATAGTAGTTATTTTTGACTTTTTTACGAGCAGATTTAAAAGTTATATTTTTAGTTTTATTTTTCGGTAAAGATAACAGTTATATTCGACTATTATTTATTCGAGAAAAAATAATTTTTGACTTTTATTTTTTTGAGCAGAAACAAAAGTTATTTTTATTTAAATTCATGACAAATTTTTTAATAAATTTATGAATTCATCAAGAATTTAAACAAAAATAACTTTTATTTCTGCTCGAAAAAATAAAAGTCAAAAATAACTTTTAACTTTACTCGAAAAAAATAAAAGTTTAAAATAACTTTTATTTCTGCTAGAAAAAATAAAGGTCAAAACATAATTCTTATTTTCTGACTTTTACAATAAAAGTTATAACAGTTACGGTCCTTGGTTTAAACTTATGCCTGAGAACTAGGGACCATCGTTAGAAATCTATTACGGTCTTAGGCTATCTATAGTTTAAAAATTTGACCTCTTATGAACTTATGTCCATAGACTTAATTCAGATCTACTACATACTAAGTTTTTTACTCAAAACTTTTCTCTGTAAACTCACCTTCCATTTGAACATCTCGAATTGTGAGTACCCGTTGGCTGATATTCACTCACAGCATGTCTGGGTGGAGGATAATGGATATGTATATTGCGAGGCGGCAACTGGGCAGTGCCGACATTAGCTCCAGGTGGATAATACGGAGGCAGGGGTGGAGGATGTTGAGCTGTAGGTGTAATCTGATAACGATTTTGTGTACCGCCCACACAGGGCAAAGGATTATTATAGTAATTCTCCTGGGGTGGCACACGACCGGCTGAGGCGGCACACTGGGGTGGCATGCCCCAGGTGGAGAAGCCGCCCGATGAGCTACTGTGTATGGAGGAGTTAAGGGCTCTACAATGAAAAATGGAATATATATAAAAATTTGTTTGGAAGTCTTTAGATATTTATTATATGAGTCAAATCAAATCCTTCTTAATGATTTTAATATTTTTTTTAAACAATTTTTTATCAAAAATTTTTCTATAGAAAATTTTTTTTATCAAAAAAATTTTTATATAAAATTTTTTTTATCAAAATTTTCTATAGAAAATTTTTTGTGTCAAAAATTTTTCTATAGAAAATTTTTTGTATCAAAAATTTTTCTATAGACAATTTTTTGTATCAAAAATTTTCCTATAGAAAATTTTTTGTATTAAAAATTTTTCGATAGAAAATTTTTTGTATCAAAAATTTTTCTTTAGAAAATTTTTTGTATCAAAAATTTTTCTTTAGAAATTTTTTTGTATTAAAAATTTTTCTATAGAACATTTTTTTTGTATCAAAAATTTTTCTATAGAAAATTTTTTGTAGCAAAAATTTTTCAATAGAAAATCTTTTGTATCAAAAATTTTTCTATAGAAAATTTTTTGTATCAACAATTTTTCTATAGAAAAATTTGTGTGTCAATAATTTCTCTTTAGAAATTTTTTTGTATCAAAAATTTTTCTTTAGAAAATTTTTTGTATCAAAAATTTTTCTTTGGAAAATTTTTTGTATCAAAAATTTTTCTTTAGAAAATTTTTTGTATCAGAAATGTTTTTATCAATAAGTTTCTATAGAACATTTTTGTATCAAAAATTTTTCTATAGAAAATTTTTTTAGAAAATTTTTCAATCAAATATTTTTCTATAGAAAAATTTTTATCAAAAATTTTTTGTATTAAAAATTATTCTATAGAAAAATTTTTAAAAATTTTTTGATCAAAAAAATTTTTTTTTATGTCCCAAAATTTTTGAAAAACTCTTTTAAAGATATTTTTGATAGAAAATTTTTTATAAAAAATTTTTAATAGAAAATTTGTTTATCAAAAATTTTAAATAGAATTTTTTTTTATTAAAGATTTTTCTATAGAAAATTTTTTATCAAAAATTTTCAGAAATTTTATCAAAAATTTTTCTGTAGAAATTTTATCAAAAATTTTTCTATAGAAAAATTTTTGATCAAACATTTTTCTATAGAATTTTTTTTTATAAAGTCTTTGATTTGACCTCTAAACTAATTATAAACTTTCTTCTTGATTTCAACTTACCCCGAACCTCCAGATTTGGAGCTTTTCCTTGAAGATTGTGGTGACCCAGGAGCATAGCCACATGATGAGGGCACTGGTGGTGGATGTTCCGGTGGTGGTGGCAAAAATTCTGACCAATTAATTTGTTCTGATTAGTTTACAAACACACAATTTAACAAAAACACATTTATTTTCGAGAGCGACATCAAGTTGTAGGATCGGAAAGGGAAAAGAAAAATAGGAAGTGAAAATAATTAACATAAATAGTTTGTTAAACAAAAAAAAAATTAATTGAAATTCAAAATTAATAACAGCCCAAGGAAGGGAAAATAATTGTTAAATTGCTTAAAATTATTAGTAAATATAAGAAATTAAAATTTAGATTTTATCCATGATTTCACTCCCTGAATTCGTTAAACGTTTTTTTTTCGACATGACCCTAGGCAATTTGTTAATTTAAGCTTAACATATTGAACTTATGTATTTCTTGCTACTCCTAGATTTCAAGTGCTTTTAATATTAATACAGGAAACACTTTAAAATGTTTGGTATTTTGCCTCGAGTTATTGTATGAATTAAATTTAAAAATAAATACTTTAGAAAAAAAGAAAACAAAAATAGAATTTAATTCTTTATGCTTATAAAGGGTCTTCCAGCTGGGGCTTTCAAACTTTTACGGCTGCATGTGTCTAATAAGTGGTTCACTTTGTCTTGCAAAATTATTATGAAGGACTAAAGCCTTCAACAAGACAATAACAATCCAAAGAATCCCCACAAAGATGTGAACCGCCGTGGTATAGCAGGTTAGTCATCCGCCTAGCATACCAGAGGTCCTAAGTTCAGTCCCTGGCCAGACTCATTGTCTGATAAAAGTACCCTTGTTCTAACAAAAATCTCATGGGAATTATGTATGTATTTATTAGATTTAAAAATAAAACGTTCCTAATGAAAGCCCCTTTATATCCTTAACTTGTATTTTGATATACAAAAAAAAACTCCAAATACCTAAACGGAGGGTTTGTTTAACGAAATACAAAACGCAAAATGAGTTGGCAACAAAAAAATCTGTAATATACCCCACACTTAACATTCAAATGCTGCTTCTGCGAGCAGCTGTCAATAGCAATCATTTGTTTAAAATCAAAAGGATAACAAGGATAACGGTCTTATGTTTGAAAAACAAACAAAAAACTAAAGAAAAGTTGAAAAAAATCTCTTTAAGCTTAACAAATCGAGTGCGAAAACAATTGTGTTTAGCAAAAAAAAAAAAAAAAAACAGAAAAATCTTCAAAAAAGCAAAAATTAAAAAAATATAAGGATATACGTACAAAGAAAAATACTACGCAATAAAACAAAGGACGGAAAGGAATAAATAAAAGAGATCCATTAACATCATGATATGGTTATTAACGAAAAAAAACTAAATATTTTAAAAATCAGCAACGAATAACTTAAGTATGATGATAACAAATGGGCTTGGATAAGCTTGAAAAGGATGTTTCCAAATAAAAAGCTAAGGCAACGAAAAAGTATTAGGTGTAGCTTAATAAGTATAAGTTTTTTAGAAGCTTCTAACCCACACACCCACTTTCAGTTGAGAAATAGTTTAAAAAATCACTTTGTGTGTTTGTTGCTGACACACATACAACACAAAAAATGTTATATAGAATATTTTGTATTAAAAAAATGTTATATAAAAAATTTTCGATGAAAAAATTTTATATAGAAAATTTTCGATAAAAAAATTTTATACAGAAAATTTTCGATGAAAAAATTTTTTTTCGATAAAATAATTTTACACAGAAAATTTTCGATGAAAAAATTTTATTTAGAAAATTTTTGAAACAAAAATTTTATATAGAAAATTTTCGATAAAAAAATTTTAATAGAAAATTTTCGATAAAAAAATTTTAATAGAAAATTTTCGATGAAAAAATATTATATAGAAAATTTTCGATGAAAAAATGTTATTAAGAAATTTTTCGATAAAAAAATTTTATATGGAAAATTTTAAATGAAAAAATTTTATATAGGAAATTATCGATAAAAAAAATTTTATACAGAAAATTTTCGATGAAAAAAATTTTTTTCGATAAAATAATTTTACACAGAAAATTTTCGATGAAAAAATTTTATTTAGAAAATTTTTGAAACAAAAATTTTATATAGAAAATTTTCGATAAAAAAATTTTAAAAGAAAATTTTCGATAAAAAAATTTTAATAGAAAATTTTCGATGAAAAAATATTATATAGAAAATTTTCGATGAAAAAATGTTATTAAGAAAATTTTCGATGGAAAAATTTTATTTAGAAAAATTTCGATAAAAAAATTTTATATAGAAAATTTTAAATGAAAAAATTTTATATAGGAAATTATCGATAAAAAATTTCGATGACAAAATGTTATATAGAAAATTTTCAAAGAAAAAATTTTATATAGAAAATTTTCGTTTAAAAAATTTTATATAGAAAATTTTCAATAAAAAAATTTTATATAGAAAATTTTCAATAAAAAAATTTTATATAGAAAATTTTCAATAAAAAAATTTTATATAGATAATTTTCGTTAAATGGTTATGGGTTCGAATAAAAATTTTCGATAAAAAATTTTATATAGAAAATTTTTGCCGAAAAAAATTTATAAAAAAAATTTTCGATGAAAAAATTATATAAAACAAATTTTCGATGAAAAAATTCTAAATATAAAGTGTTCGATTAAAAAATTTTATATAGAAAATTTTCGATGAAAAAAATTTATATAGAAAATTTTCGATGAAAAAAATTTATATAGAAAATTTTCCATGAAAGAATTTTCGATAAAAAAATGTTATATAGAAAATTTTCGATGAAAAAATTTTATATAGAAAATTTTCGTTGAAAATATTATATCTGGAAAATTTTCGATGAAAAAATTTTGTATAGAAAATTTTCGATAAAAAAATTTTATACAGAAAATTTTCAATGAAAATATTTTATATAAAAAATTCTCGATGAAAAAATTTTGTATAGAACATTTTTGATGAAAAAATTTTGTATAGAAAATTTTCGATAAAAAAATTTTATACAGAAAATTTTCGATGAAATAATTTTATATAAAAAATTCTCTTCTTATAAAGAAAATTTTCGATAAAAAAATTTTAAAAGAAAAATTTTGATACAAAAAAAAAATTGTATATAGAAAATTTTCGATTAATAAATTTATTATAGAAAATATTCGATGGAAAAATTAAAAACAAAAAAAATTTTCGATGAAAAAATTTTATATAGAAAATTTTTGATGAAAAAAATGTATAATTTTATATAGAAAATTTTTAATAAAAAAATTTTATAAAGAAAATTTTCGATGAAAAAATGTATATAGAAAATTTAAGATAAAAACATTTTATATAGAAAATTTTTGTTAAAAAATTTTATATAGAAAATTATCAATAAAAAATTTTATATAGAAATGTTCTATATATATTTTATAGAACATTTTTGACGAAAAAATTTTGTATAGAAAATTTTTGACGAACAAATTTTATATAGAAAATTTTCGTTAAAAAAGATTTAGATAGAAAATTTTATATAAAAAAATTTTATATAGAAAATTTTGTATAAAAAAATTTTATATAGAAAATTTTATATAAAAAATTAATTAATAATTTTATATAGAAATTTTAAATAAAAAATTTTATATATGAATTTTTTTTTAATTGTATATGGAAAATTTTAGATGAAAAAATTTTATATTGAAAATTTTAAATAAAAAAATTTTAGGATTTATCAGGCTTGAGTTCATTTTTAATTTTCAAATTATTAATTTGAAAATTTGAAAGTAATAATGTGCAGAAAAACTGAAAAAATTATTTTTTAAATGAACTCAAGCCTGATAAATCCTAATTTTTCAATTCAATTTAAAGTTCGGATAATTAATTTCTAAAAAAAATTTATATAGAAAATTTTTGATAAAAATTTTCGATGAAAAAATTGTATATAGAAACATTTCGATGAAAAAATTTTATATAGAAAATTTTTAATAACAATATTTTATATAGAAGATTGAAAAAATTGTATACGAAAAATTTTCGTTAAAAAAATTTTAGATAGAAAATTTTCGATGCAATAACTTTATATAGAAAATTTTCGAAAACAAAAATTTTATAAAGAAACTTTTCGATTAAAAAAATTTTAAATGGAAAAATTTCAATAAAAAAATTTTATATAGAAAATTTTCCATAGAAAATTTTCGACGAAAAAATTTTATAGAGAAAATTTTCGATGAAAAAAATTTATACAGAAAATGTTCAATAAAAAAATTTATATAGAAAATTTAAGATGCAAAAAAATTTTAAAAAGAAAATTTTCAATGAATAAATTTTATATAGAAAATTTTAGTTGAAAAAATTTTATATAGAAATATTTCAATGAAAACATTTTACATAGAAAATTTTCGATGTAAAAATTTTATACAGAAAATTTTTAATGGAAAACTTTTATATAGTAAATTTTCGATGAAATAACTTTATATAGAAAATTTTCGATGAAATAGCTTTGTATAGAAAACTTTCGATGAAAATATTTTGAATTCAAAATTTTCGATAAAAATATTTTTTAAAGAAAATTTTCTATGAAACAATTTTATATAGAAAATATTCGATGAAAAAATTGTATATAGAAAATTTTCGACAAACAATTTTATATAGAAAATGTTCGATGAATAAATTTTATATAGAAAACTTTTGATAAAAAAAATTTATATAAAAAATTCTTGATGAAAAAATTTTATATAGAAAATTTTCGATAAAAAAAAATTTATATAGAAAATTTTCGATGAAAAAATTTTATATAGAAAATTTTCGATAAAAAAAGATTTTATATAGAAAATTTTCGATAAAAAAGATTTTATATAGAAAATTTTCGATAAAAAAGATTTTATATAGAAAATTTTCGATAAAAAATATTTTATATAGAAAATTTTCGATGAAAAAATTTTATATAGAAAATTCTCGATGAACAAATTTTATATAGAAAATTCTCGATGAATAAATTTTATATAGAGAACTTTTGATGAAAAAATTTTATATAGAAAATTTTCGATGAGAAAATTTAATATAGAAAATTTTTTAAAGAAAATTTTCGATGAAAAAAGTTTACACAGAAAATTTTCGATTAAAAAATTTTATATAAAAAATTCTTATCAAATTCTGCCTGGGTTCGAGCCAGACTGCCACGTTCGTCCCAAAGGATTAATCCAAACTAAAAACGTAGCCACACCCAATACCTTTTAAGCGTTTAAGAAAGCATTCAAACTTAAAACTTTTAAAATTTTGGAAAACAAAGACCGAATAAAATACCTGGAGGATATTGATGATAATTATGTTTGCCCGCTGGTCCATTGGGAGGACAATGAGCATTAATGCCCTCTGAATTGGGGGAATGAGTACCGGAATCTTGATCCGTGCTAGAGCCGGAAGTTTTCATACAAGTCGTTTCTGTAGAAGAAGCGCCTATAATCATCGTGGTAGCATAAGGTGTAGGATTTTCAGGGCTCTATAGGAAAAATATTAAAAATTAAAAATATTAGGAATAATCGAAAGAATTTATATACAAATTTTTATAAAATCAATGATTCTTATTGGATTAACATACCTTTCTGCAATTATAAAATGTACTCATGTTCCTGGTATCCACTTCGGCATAATCAGTGCCGCCATCTATTGATGTATTATAATTTGATTGACTGTTGGCATTCGACAGCAGTTTCGTTTCACTTAAACCGGAATCCTTATCAGTATCGGTTGTACGCCAACCTCTGTCAATCCATAAACTGTCTTTGCCATTTATATTCAAGGCTGTTATTTCATTGGCACTTACTACTAAAAAAATGTGAAAGATACGAGAAATGTAAGAAAAAAATTAGAACATTTTTTCATGTTTTCTCTAGTTTTTGTAGCTACAAATGAAGTAATCTACTAAAAAAATCTTAGTATTCTTTTATATTGACTTACTATTTGTCTAAGTTCTATTAAAAAAAATGTAGTTTCATTTTATATTTTTTTCTTTTTGGCTACTTTTGACTCATATCAAGTTAATTAAGGATTTTGTTAGTTTTTTTTATTAAATTTTTTTTTTGGGTGAAAAATTCATTTTGTTTCTAAAGGAAGTCATTAGAGTGTCAATATTTTGTTTGGAAAAGTATATGTTTTTATCCGAAACCAGACAGAAATTAATTAATCTCAAGACCATGATTGATTTAGGAATTGGTGAAAATGTTGTAAATTACTATTAGAATTGATTGTGAAGAGAATGACGAAAAAACACTAAATGAATAGTATCACGTTTGTTAGGAACAAATTGAGGACAATTAAGTTTTTCCTATTAAATATACGATCAATAAAAAAATTGGTAGTAAATTAAGTTTGTTTTTTTTTTTACAAAGGCTAGTAATTAAACTGGACTACAGAAAATATGCTCAAAATAATTAAACCTTTTTTGTTTATCAAATATTTTTATCTGAAATTTTTCTCTAGAAAAATTTTTACTTTCAAAAATTTTTCTATAGAAATATTTTTATCAAAAATTTTTCTATAGAAATATTTTTATCAAAAATTTTTCTATAGAAAAATATTTTTATCGAAAATTTTTCTATAGAAAAATATTTTTATCGAAAATTTTTCTATAGAAAAATATTTTTATCGAAAATTTTTCTATAGAAAAATATTTTTACCGAAAATTTTTTTATAGAAAAATATTTTTATCGAAAATTTTTCTATAGAAAAATATTTTTACCAAAAATTTTTCTATAGAAAAATATTTTTACCAAAAATTTTTCTATAGAAAAATATTTTTGCCAAAAATTTTTCTATAGAAAAATATTTTTACCAAAAATTTTTTTATGGAAAAATATTTTTACGAAAAATTTTTCTATAGAAAAATATTTTTACCAAAAATTTTTCTATAGAAAAATATTTTTACCAAAAATTTTTCTATAGAAAAATATTTTTACCAAAAATTTTTCTATAGAAAAATATTTTTATCAAAAATTTTTCTATAGAAAAATATTTTTACCAAAAATTTTTCTATAGAAAAATAATTTTACCAAAAATTTTTCTATAGAAAAATATTTTTACCAAAAATTTTTCTATAGAAAAATATTTTTACCAAAAATTTTTCTATAGAAAAATATTTTTAACAACAAATTTTCTATAGAAAATCTTTTATCAAATATGTTTCTATAGAAATTTTTTATCAACAATTTTCTTATAAAAATTTTTCTATAGAATTTTTTTTTTCAACAATTTTTCTTTAAAAAATATTTTAGTAGAAAATTTTTTTATCCAAAATTTTTCTATACAAACAATTTTTTGTGAAAATTTTTGTATAGAAATATTTTTTATCGCAAAATTTTCTAAAGAAAAAAAAATTTTGGATAAAATATTGATCGATAAAATTTTTTCAATAGAAAAAATATTCTATAAAAAAAAAATTATAGAAAACTTTTAGATCAAAAATTTTTATAAAAAAAATTTCAATAGAAAAATTTTCGATGAAGCAACTTTTCTATGAAAAATTTGTGATAAATTTTCTATAGAAAAATTTTTGATAAAAATATTTTTTATAAAAATTTTTTCTATAGAAAAATTATATTACAAAATTTTTTTCTTACAAAATATTCTTCCATAGAAAAATATATCAAAAATTCTTTTATAAAAAAATTTTAATTATAGATAAAATTTTTTCTGAAAATTTTTTCTATCGAAAATTTTTCTATAGAAATATTTTTTTATCGAAAAATCTTTTACTGTAGAAAAATTTTGAATAAAAAAATTATCTATAGCAAATTTTTCAATAAAAAAATATTCGATAAAAAGAAATTTATAGAAAAGTTTTCTATTAAAAATTTTTCTATAAAAAAATTTTCTATCAAAAATTTTTCTATAAAAAAATTTTCGATAAAAAATTTTTCTATAAAAAAATTTTCTATACACAATTTTCGATAGTACGTATTTTTCTATGGAAACATTTTTGATAAATTTTCTATAGACAAATTTTTGATAAAAATTTTCTGTAAAACAAATTTTTATAAAAATATTTTTCGATAGAAAAATTTTTGATAAAAATATTTTTCTATAAAAAAATTTTTGATAAAAATATTTTTCTGCAGAAAAATTTTTGGTAAAAATATTTTTCTATAGATAGATAAAAAAATTTTTCTATAGAAAAAAATTAAATGAAAATATTTTTCTACAGAAAATTTTTTGATAAAAATATTTTTCTATAGAAAAATTTTTGATATAAATATTTTTCTATAGAAAAATTTTTGATGAAATTATTCTTCTATAGAAAAATTTTTGATAAAAATATTTTTCTATAGAAACATTTTTAATAAAAATATTTTTCTACAGAAAAATTTTTGATAAAAATATTTTTCTATAGAAAAATTTTTGATAAAAATATTTTTCTATTGAAAAATTTTTGATAAAAATAATTTTTTGCTGTAAAAAAATTTTGAATAAAAAAATGATCGATAAGAAATTTTTCAATAGAAAAATATTATATAACAAAAATTTATAAGAAAGTTTTCGATCGAAATTTTTCTATAGGAAAATTTTTTTATAGAAAAATTTTTGGTAAATTTTCTATACAAAAATTTTTGATAAAAAAGTTTTCTCTAGAAAAGTTTTTGATAAAAATATTCTCTAGAAAAGTTTTTGATAAAAATTTTCTCTAGAAAAGTTTTTGATAAAAATTATCTGTAGAAAAATTTTTGATAAAAATATTTTTCTATAGAAAAATTTTTGATAAAAATGTTTTTATCAAAAATTTTTCTTTAAACAAATTTTTTATCGCAAATTCTACCATAGAATTTTTTTTTATAGAAAATTTTTCAACAGAAATTTTTTATCGAAAATTTTTATCAAAAAGTTTTCTATAGAAATTTTTTCTATCAAAAATTTTTCTATAGAAAATTTATCAAAACTTTTTCCATAAATTCTATAGAAAAATTTTTCTTTCTAAAAAATTTTTTATTCAAAATTTTTCTACAGTAGAAGATTTTTTCGAAAATTTTTCTATGGAAAAAATATTTTGTAACAGTGAAATTATTTGTAAACAAGACAAGAATTTTCGCATCCCCTAAGGTATACTTTTATTTTGTACACAATTAAAATTTTCTATTTTAAATATCCTCCAAAAAATGATGAAAACATAAATTATAATTTATTATTATCATTGGACTTACCACTTAAATGACCTAATTCTTTGGTCAATTGATGGCGTCGTTTAAAGAATAACATGGCCGCTGCAGCCGAAATTAAAATGGCCAAAAGCATTGTTATCACTAAAGCCATAAACCATGTTTCGTGGACAACAGTTGTTGACTTGCGTTGAGTTGTCGTGGTGGCAGCATCGTCTGGCATGCCAGCCCCGTTGGGATGATAGGCGAAGTGACCACCCTCGCCAGCATTGGCGTGACCGGTTATGCTGCTATGCGAACCACTGGGATGGGCACGGGGTGGATGCACCAAATGTGCAGGATCCATGAACAAAGAAACCTAAACAAAAGCATAAAAAAATTTAATTTTATGTTCGTTTATTTTATGTAAATGTTTTGTTTTTAATAATTTGCATGTATTTTAGTACAAAATCAAACTTACCGGTACAGAGTAGGGACCCTCACCCGCCTTCGTGAAAGAATTTAAGCGTACATTGTATGTAGCACCCGTTGTCAAATTGTTTAATAAAACCGAAGTTGTGGTGGAGTTTAAAGTCATATTGGCTAAAACTTTTAGGGTATTACCAGCAGTTACCTGTTGTCATAACGAACGAAAAAATAAAAAATTTTAATAAAGTTTTGCGAATAATTAAAATTTTTATTTTATGGTCTTCCAACAAGCGAAACTACACTCGACTTACCTCAATTTTGTAACCCAATAAATTGCCATTATGATGTTGAGGAGGTGGTGGCGACCAACGCACCCATCCTGCCGTAAGATTGTACATGCCAATTTGTATATTATCTGGTGGAGCGGAGGGTACTTAAACGAGAGAGAAAGGAGATATTGTTAAAAGGGCTTTCATTTTGAATTTTACTCAAAATTGAAAACTTGAGTCAATATTATTATTAAAAGACTCAAGATTGAGAACTTTTCAATGTATAGGCTCATTTTTAGTAAAAAACTCAATATTATTTAGCGTTTTTAGAAAAATTTTGTAAAAATAGTAAAATTTTGATAAAAACAAAAAAAAAATTTCGATAGAAAAATTTTTATAATAATAAAAAATTTTCTATAGAAGAATTTTATAATGAAAAATTTTCTATAGAAACATTTTTATAATGAAAAATTTTCTATAGAAAAATTTTTATAATGAAAAATTTTCTATAGAAAAATTTTTATAATAAAAAATTTTCTGTAGAAAAATTTGTGTTATGGCAAATTTTCTATAGAAAAATTCGTGTTATGGAAAAAAAGAAAAATTTTTATAATGAAAAATTTTCTACGGAAAAATGTTCTATGGAAGAATTTTTATAATGAAAAATTTTCTATAGAAGAATTTTTATAATGAAAAATTTTCTATAGAAGAATTTTTATAATGAAAAATTTTCTATAGAAAAATTTTTACAATGAAAAATTTTCTATAGAAAAATTTTTATAATAAAAAATTTTCTGTAGAAAAATTTTTATAATAAAAAATTTTCTATAGAAAAATTTGTGTTATGGCAAATATTCTATAGAAAAATTTGTGTTATGAAAAAAAGAAAAATTTTTATAATGAAAAATTTTTGTATATAAAATTTTACAAAGAAAGTTATTGTAGAGAAAAAATTTTATCAAGAAATATTTTCCATGGACACAGTTTGTAGAGAAAAATTTTCATAAGGAAACATCTTTTAATAGAACATTTTTGTAACTAAATTTTTCCGTAAAAAATATTTATAACAAACATTTTCTATAACAATTTTTTTATTCTTTAGAAAAATTTTTATAATAAAAATATTTTAAATGACAAATTTTTTATAACAAAAATTTTATAAGGAAAAATTTTCAGTGGAAATATTTGAATAATGAAAATTTTCCACAGACAGGTTTTGATAAGGAAAAACCTTTTATTGAAAAATTTCTATAACCAAAAATTTTCGATAGAAAAGTTATTGAAAAGAAAAATATTCGATAAAAAATTTTTCAATAATAAAATTTTTATATCGAAAAATTTTCTATAGAAAAATTTTTTTAAGGAAGCAATTTTCGTGATCACAATTTTTCTTTAGAAAATTGTCCGTTATCGAAACTTTTCAATATACAATTTTTTGTTATAAAAATTTATCTGTAGAAAGTTTTTCATCATGAAAATTTTCTATTGAAAATTTTTTGCTATAAAACATTTTCTGTAGAAAATTTTTTGTTATAAAATTTTTCCTTAGAAGTCGTTATAAATTTGTTTTCTATAAAAAAATTTTCGTTATAAAAATTTTTGTTTATAAAAATTTTCTGTAGAAAATATTTTCTTATTAAATTTTGCGTTGTATAAATTTTTCTATAAAAATATTTTCGTTATTAAAATCTTCCTAGAAAAAATGTTTCGTTTCAAAATTTTTTTATACAAACATTTTTGTTAGAAAAATTTGTAAAACAAAAAATTTTTATAACTAAAAATTTTCTATAGGAAACTTTTTTATCGAAAAATTTTCTATAGAAAAAAATTTTAACAAAAAATAACATAAAAATTTTTTTTCCATAGAAAACTTTTTATTATAAAAATATTTCTCTAGAAAATTTTTCGTTATAAAAATTTTTCTTTAGAAAATTTTTCGTTTTTAAAATATTTCTATAAAAAATTTTTCGTTTAAATTTTTTTTATAGAAAATTTTTCGTTATCAAATCTTTTCTATAGACAATTTTTTGCTGTAGAAATTTTTCTATAGAAAATTTTTCGTTATAAAAAATTTTCTGTAGAAAATTTTTCGTTATAAAAATTTTCCATAAAAAAGTTGTCGTTATAAAATTTTTCTATAGAAAATTTTTTCTATAAAAATTTTTCTATAGAAAGTTTTTCTTTATAAAAATTTTCTATAGAAAATATTTTCTTATAAAATTTTTTCGTTTAAAAATTTTTCTATAAAAATATTTTCGTTATTAAAATTTTCCTAAAGAAAATGTTTGTTTTAAAAATTTTTTTATACAAAAATTTTTGTAAGAAAATATTTTCTAAATTAATTTCCGTTTCGTTTTAAAAATTTTTTTATACAAAAATTTTTGTCAGAAAATTTTCTATAGGAACATTTTTATAACGAAAAATTTTTTTATAGGAAAATTTTTTATCGAAAAATTTTCTATAGAAAAAAAATTTTAACAAAAAATAACAAAAAAATTTTTTTTCATAGAAAATTTTTTATTATAAAAATTTTTCTCTAGAAAATTTTTCGTTATAAAAATTTTTCTTTAGAAAATTTTTCGTTTTTAAAATTTTTCTATAAAAAATTTTTCTTTTAAAATTTTTTTTTATAGAAAATTTTTCGTTTTCAAAACTTTTCTATAGACAATTTTTTGTTGTAGAAATTTTTCTATAGAAAACTTTTCGTTTTAAATTTATTTTATAGAAAATTTTTCGATATAAAAATTTTTCTATAGAAAATTTTTCTATAGAAAATTTTTCTATAGAAAATTTTTCTATAGAAAATTTTTCTATAGAAAATTTTTCTATAGAAAATTTTTCTATAGAAAATTTTTCTATAGAAAATTCTTCTATATAAATTTTTTTGTTTTAAATATTTTTTTATAGAAAATTTTTCGTTATCAAAATATTTCTATTGAAAATTTTTCTTTATAAAAAATTTTCTATAGAAAATTTTTCGTTATAAAAAATTTTCTTTATAAAAATTCTCTGTAGAAAATGTTTTTTTTAATTAAATTTTTTCCTTATAAAAATTTTTCTATAAAAATATTTTCGTTATTAAAATTTTTCTAAAGCAAATGTTTTAAAAATTTTTTTATACAAAATTTTTTGTTAGAAAAATTTTTAAAACAAAAAATTTTTATTACGAAAAATTTTCTATGGAAAAAAATTTTAAACAAAAAATAACGAAAAAAAATTTTTCCATAGAATTTCATTATAAAAACGTTTATATAGAAAATTTTTCATTTTTAAAATTTTTGTATAGAAAATTTTTCGTTTAAAAAATTTTTCTTTAGAAAATTTTTCGTTTTTAAAATATTTCTATAAAAAATTTTTCGTTTAAATTTTTTTTTATAGAAAATTTTTCGTTATCAAATCTTTTCTATAGACAATTTTTTGCTGTAGAAATTTTTCTATAGAAAATTTTTCGTTATAAAAAATTTTCTGTAGAAAATTTTTCGTTATAAAAATTTTCCATAAAAAAGTTGTCGTTATAAAATTTTTCTATAGAAAATTTTTTCTATAAAAATTTTTCTATAGAAAGTTTTTCTTTATAAAAATTTTCTATAGAAAATATTTTCTTATAAAATTTTTTCGTTTAAAAATTTTTCTATAAAAATATTTTCGTTATTAAAATTTTCCTAAAGAAAATGTTTGTTTTAAAAATTTTTTTATACAAAAATTTTTGTAAGAAAATATTTTCTAAATTAATTTCCGTTTCGTTTTAAAAATTTTTTTATACAAAAATTTTTGTCAGAAAATTTTCTATAGGAACATTTTTATAACGAAAAATTTTTTTATAGGAAAATTTTTTATCGAAAAATTTTCTATAGAAAAAAAATTTTAACAAAAAATAACAAAAAAATTTTTTTTCATAGAAAATTTTTTATTATAAAAATTTTTCTCTAGAAAATTTTTCGTTATAAAAATTTTTCTTTAGAAAATTTTTCGTTTTTAAAATTTTTCTATAAAAAATTTTTCTTTTAAAATTTTTTTTTACAGAAAATTTTTCGTTTTCAAAACTTTTCTATAGACAATTTTTTGTTGTAGAAATTTTTCTATAGAAAACTTTTCGTTTTAAATTTATTTTATAGAAAATTTTTCGATATAAAAATTTTTCTATAGAAAATTTTTCTATAGAAAATTTTTCTATAGAAAATTTTTCTATAGAAAATTTTTCTATAGAAAATTTTTCTATATAAATTTTTTTGTTTTAAATATTTTTTTATAGAAAATTTTTCGTTATCAAAATATTTCTATTGAAAATTGTTCTTTATAAAAAATTTTCTATAGAAAATTTTTCGTTATAAAAAATTTTCTTTATAAAAATTCTCTGTAGAAAATGTTTTTTTTAATTAAATTTTTTCCTTATAAAAATTTTTCTATAAAAATATTTTCGTTATTAAAATTTTTCTAAAGCAAATGTTTTAAAAATTTTTTTATACAAAATTTTTTGTTAGAAAAATTTTTAAAACAAAAAATTTTTATTACGAAAAATTTTCTATGGAAAAAAATTTTAAACAAAAAATAACGAAAAAAAATTTTTCCATAGAATTTCATTATAAAAACGTTTATATAGAAAATTTTTCATTTTTAAAATTTTTGTATAGAAAATTTTTCGTTTAAAAAATTTTTCTATAGAAAGTTTTTCGTTTTAAAAATATTTTTATAGAAAATTTTTCATCTTAAAAATTTTTTTATACAAAATTTTTCGTTTTCACAATTTTTTTATGGAAAATTTTTCGTTATCAAAATTTTTCTACAGTAAAATTTTCGTTTCTTTATAAAAATTTTTCTATAGAAAATTTTTCGTTATCAAAATTTACATTACAAATATTAAATTTCCAAAGATTATTAACAATTGAAGGGAAATGCGTAACAACAAAAAACATTGCAAACTTCCTGAAAAACTTTATTTTATGAAAACTCACCATCTTCATAAGTTTGTACAATTTTCGAATTACTCGGTTGTCCTTCCAGGGTTTGAAAGAATGGCGCCAAAAAGAATTCATATTTGGAATATTCCTTTAAATTGGCCACCACATGAGATTCTATAGATGGATTCAATACAGTCATTATATTGTATTGCTGTGAATTGGCGCTAACATCACGATAACGCACATACAAGCCCTAAAAGGAAGTAAAAAAAAAACGGAAAAGGAAGTTAATCAAAATTTTAATTATATGAAAATTAAATCACATATAAAGTTGATTAACACTTGTATAAAAATGTTTCATTTTATTTTTTTTTTTTTGGCATAATTAAATCCTTGTTATTCTCAATTGAAAAATGTTCTCTTATATTTTAAAAATTTTGGCTTACCTCAACATATTTCTCGGTAACACTGACATGCATGACCCAATCCAAACGCACGGCCGTGGAATTGATGGCAGCAGCATCAATTAATTCAACAACCTTTAATGGAAACAATGGATATTTTAATTAATTTAAGGTTAACAATAATTATAAAAATGTTAATTTATAATATATTTATCTTCAATAAAATCATTTTAAATAACTGCCAGCTTAAATGTGGCTTCAAGGCAAACAAAGGGACATAGTAAACCCAGCAAACACTGAAACAGGACTTAGAGAAAGTCATTAAAAAGAGACAATTAACTTTCTAAAGAAAATTTTTGAATAGACAAGTTATCGATATAAAATTTGTAAGTGGAAAAATTTTTGATGTATAATTTTTGTATACAAGAATTTTCCATGTAAAATTTGTATAAAGAAAAATCTTCGAGATAAAATATTTATACAGAAAAATTTTCTATAAAAGATTTTTGTATAGATAATTTTCTATTTTAAATTTCCATAGAAAAATTTTTGATATAAAATTTTCGTATAGAAAAATTTTTGATATTAAATTTTTATATAAAAAATTTTTCGATAGAAAAATTTTTGATATAAAATTTTTTCTATGTAATTTTCTATGTAAAATTTTTCATAGAAAATTTTTGATATAAAATTTTCATATAGAAAAACCTTCGATACTAAATTTTTACATAAAAAATTTTTCGATAGAAAAATTTTTGATGTAAAATTTGTCACAGAAAAATTTTTGATATAAAATATTTATATAATAAAATTTTCGATATAAGATTTTTATATAGAAAATTTTTCAATATATAATTTTTGTTAAAAAATGTTCATAGAAAATTTTCGATATCAAATTTTAATATAGAAAAATTTTCGATACAAAATTTTTATATATTAGAAAAATTCTCGATATAAAATTTTCGGTTCAAAATTTTTATTTAGAAAAATTTTCCATATTAAATTTTTACTAAAAAATTTTCATAGAAAAATATTCAATATAAAATGTTTCTATTTTTATATTGATAAATTTCCAGTACAAAATTTTTTATTTAGAAAAATTTTTTATGTCGAAATTTTTACTAAAAAAATTTCGACATACAATTTTTATATAGAAAAATTTTTGATATAAAATATTTATATAAAAAAATTTTCATAAAAAAATTTTCGATATTAAATTTTTATATAAAAAAATTTTCTATATAAAATTTTTATAAAGAAAATTTTCGATATTAAATTTTTATGTAGGGTGTTTTTTATTGTTGACCTGTGTTGGTTTTGTGCTAGGATGTTTGTTTGGCTTAAGGTCTTTCAAAGGTGATTAAAACATTTTTATATAGAAAAATTTTCGATATAAATTTTTTATAGAGAAAAATTTTCGAAACAAAAAATTTCCAATATAAAATTTCTTATTGAAAAATTTTCGATATAAAATCTTTGTATAGAAAAATTTTATATAGAAATATTTTCGATATAAAATTTTTATATAAAAAAATTTTCGATATAAAATTTTTATATTAAAAAATTTTCGATATAAAATTTTATATAGAAAAACTTTCGATATAAATTTTTATATAGAAAAATTTTCAATATAAAATTTTAATAAGAAAAATTTTCTAAAAAAATTTTTCATATAAAATTTTTTATATAAAATTTTTATATAGAAATATTTTCGATATAAAATTTTTAGCAAAAAATTTTCAATATAAAATTTTTATTTAGAAAAGTTTCGATATAAAACTTTTATATAGAAAAACTTTCGATATAAAATTTTTATATAGAAAAATTTTCTATTTAAAATTTTATATAGATAAATTTTCAATATCAAATTTTTATTAAGAAAAATTTTCAATATATAATTTTTATATAGAAAAATTTTCAATATTAAATTTTTATATAGAAAAATTTTCGATATAGAATTTTTTATGTAGGAAAATTTTCGATATAAAATTTTTATATGGAAAAATTTTCGATATACAATTTTTTATATAGAAAAATTTTCAATATAAAATTTTTATATAGAAAATTTTTCGATATAAAATTTTTATATAGAAAATTTTTCGATATAAAATTTGTATATAGAAAATTTTTCGATATAAAATTTTTATATAGAAAATTTTTCGATACAAAATTTTTATATAGAAAGTTTTCGATAAAAAATTTTAATATAGAAAAATTTTCGATAAAAAATTTTTCATATAAAATTTTTATATAGGAAAATTTTCGACATAAAATTTTTATATAGAAAAATTTTCGATATAAAATTTTTATATAGAAAAGATTTCAATATAAAATTTTTGTATAGAAAAATTTTCGATATAAAATTTTTATATAGAAAATTTTCGATATCAAACATTTATATAGAAAAATTTTGGATTTAAAATTTTTAATAATAAAATTTCATACAAAAATTTTTCATAACAAATTTTTATATAAAAAATTTTCGATATAAAATTTTTATATAGAAACATTATCTACATAAAATAAAAAAACCTTTTATATTGAAAAATTTTGGATATAAAATTTTTATATAGAAAAATTTTCGATATAAAATTTTTTATACAAAAAAATTTTTGATATAAACTTTTTTTATAAAAATTTTTTTTTTGAAAATGTTATATAGAAAAATGTTTAAAAAGTTTTATATTAAAATATATTTTTATAGAAATTTTTGCGATTTAACAAATTTTAAAGAAAAATGTTGATGTAAAATCTTTATATAGAAAGAAAAAAATGTTTTAATAGAGAAAAATTTTTGATATTTTTTGCGATAAAAAAATTTTCACTAAAATATTTTCATAGAAAAATTTTTGATATTCAATTTTTTACTCGAAAGATATTTGATTGCAAATTTTATATAGTAAAATGTTTGATATACATTTTTTATATAGACAAATTTTCGATAAAAAATTTTTATATGAAAATATTTTCGATTAAAAATTTTTATTTAGAAATATTTTCGATACAAAAGTTTTATATTAAAAATTTTCCGACATAAAATCTTTAAATAAAAAAATTTTTCGATACAAAATTTTTAAATAAAAAAAAGTTTTAATAGAAAATTTTTAAATAGAAAAATTTTCTATATAAAATTCTACCCTGTCTTACATTTTCATTTTTAAATTTTTAAATGTACACCAGATATTTTTAATGTAAAATTTATATTTTCTTAAACATATACAAAAAATGTGAATTACATTTTTTTGTTCTTTAAATTACTCATTTTATTTTTTGCCCGCTTTAGGGCCTATAATCACCCAATTCTTTATAAAGTCATTAATAATACAAATATTGCATGTATGTAAAAAAATATTTTTTTTCTCCTCTGAACACGACATACATTTTTGTTCATTTTTAAAAATAATATTCATATATTTACATACATACATATATTTTGCACGCATTTATTTGGTTGTAATCAATATTGATGATATATTTATTTATGTTGCACACACACTGATGTGGCACTTGGAGCTTGCAACTGCATCAGGGTATTAAGACCATAAAAAATATATATAACAAATAATAGTTTTGTAATATACAAATATTGCCACTGAATGGTATTGGTTTGAAGTGGTAAAAGTAAATGTAACGACAGCCAATGTAAATTCATCGATTGTAAATAGTTGCATGAAACGTGCCATGAATACAGTGGGTAACATATTTTAAGCTTTGCAGAATGAAAAGTGTTTGTTAGCAAAAATCCTTTGTGAGTTTTGTATCATATTTCTTGAAAAATTTGGAAAAATTCTTTAAGTTTGTTAACCACTGTACTTATTTTTTAAAAGGATTGGCAAACCAATAAAGAGAACACCAATATGCCATCATTATTGTGTAAATATCAATGGTTATGCAAAAGAACGATCATGAATAAGTTTACACTATTAAAGTAAACGTAAAAATATTGAGCCATTTCAATTATTTACGAATAGCAGAGAACAGCGGCCAATATAGTTTTTGATCATTGAGAATGAAATACATAGTAAATTCTTTAGATAACTTTGGTGTTACTTTAATAATTTTATCAAAAATTTTTGTATAAAAAATTGTTTTTATCTAAAATTTTTGTATAGAAATTTTTTTTATCTAAAATTTTTGTGTAGAAATTTTTTTTTATCAAAAAGTTTTGTATAGAAAATTTTTCTATAGAAAAATATTTCTATCGAAAATTTTTCTATAGAAAAATATTTCTATCGAAAATTTTTCTATAGAAAAATATTTCTATCGAAAATTTTTCTATAGAAAAATATTTCTATCGAAAATTTTTCTATAGAAAAATATTTCTATCGAAAATTTTTCTATAGAAAAATATTTCTATCGAAAATTTTTCTATAGAAAAATATTTCTATCGAAAATTTTTCTATAGAAAAATATTTCTATCGAAAATTTTTCTATAGAAAAATATTTCTATCGAAAATTTTTCTATAGAAAAATATTTCTATCGAAAATTTTTCTATAGAAAAATATTTCTATCGAAAATTTTTCTATAGAAAAATATTTCTATCGAAAATTTTTCTATAGAAAAATATTTCTATCGAAAATTTTTCTATAGAAAAATATTTCTATCGAAAATTTTTCTATAGAAAAATATTTCTATCGAAAAATTTTCTATAGAAAAATATTTCTATCGAAAAATTTTCTATAGAAAAATATTTCTATCGAAAATTTTTCTATAGAAAAATATTTCTATCGAAAATTTTTCTATAGAAAAATATTTCTATCGAAAATTTTTCTATAGAAAAATATTACTATCGAAAATTTTTCTATAGAAAAATATTTCTATCGAAAATTTTTCAATAGAAAAATATTTCTATCGAAAATTTTTCTATAGAAAAATATTTCTATCGAAAATTTTTCTATAGAAAAATATTTCTATCGAAAATTTTTCTATAGAAAAATATTTCTATCGAAAATTTTTCTATAGAAAAATATTTCTATCGAAAATTTTTCTATAGAAAAATATTTCTATAGAAAATTTTTCTATAGAAAAATATTTCTATCGAAAATTTTTCTATAGAAAAATATTTCTATCGAAAATTTTTCTATAGAGAAACATTTCTATCGAAAATTTTTCTATAGAAAAATATTTCTATCGAAAATTTTTCTATAGAAAAATATTTCTATCGAAAATATTTCTATCGAAAATTTTTCTATAGAAAAATATTTCTATCGAAAATTTTTCTATAGAAAAATATTTCTATCGAAAATTTTTCTATAGAAAAATATTTCTATCGAAAATTTTTCTATAGAAAAATATTTCTATCGAAAATTTTTCTATAGAAAAATATTTCTATCGAAAATTTTTCTATAGAAAAATATTTCTATCGAAAATTTTTCTATAGAAAAATATTTCTATCGAAAATTTTTCTATAGAAAAATATTTCTATCGAAAATTTTTTTATAGAAAAATATTTCTATCGAAAATTTTTCTATAGAAAAATATTTCTATCGAAAATTTTTCTATAGAAAAATATTTCTATCGAAAATTTTTCTATAGAAAAATATTTCTATCGAAAATTTTTCTATAGAAAAATATTTCTATCGAAAATTTTTCTATAGAAAAATATTTCTATCGAAAATTTTTCTATAGAAAAATATTTCTATAGAAAATTTTTCTATAGAAAAATATTTCTATCGAAAATTTTTCTATAGAAAAATATTTCTATCGAAAATTTTTCTATAGAAAAATATTTCTATCGAAAATTTTTCTATAGAAAAATATTTCTATCGAAAATTTTTCTATAGAAAAATATTTCTATCGAAAATTTTTCTATAGAAAAATATTTCTTTCGAAAATTTTTCTATAGAAAAATATTTCTATCGAAAATTTTTCTATAGAAAAATATTTCTATCGAAAATTTTTCTATAGAAAAATATTTCTATCGAAAATTTTTCTATAGAAAAATATTTCTATTTTTTGTATAGAAAAATATTTCTATCGAAAATTTTTGTATAGAAAAATATTTCTATCGAAAGTTTTTCTATAAAAAAATATTTTGATACAGACATTTTATAAAATTCATGTACTTGAGGACGTATGGTAATATTATGGAATTTTTTTTTGAAGTCGATCAAACTTCATTTATAAGGGGTGATAAAAAGTTTTTTTTTTCATTTGTATGGGTATCGAGTTCTTCTTATATACATGGGTACAACTGCCATACACATTTCCGACCTTTGCTGGTATTGAGTATACAAATACTGAAAAAAAACTTTCTCTTAAGTTTTTGTTTCTAGAATTTATTTGTGCTATCCTGCGAAATATGATCCTGCCTCGGCACTTTTATGTTCATAAAATGTTTATAACTCAACAAACACTGATATATGTATATAATTCTGTATACATTTGCTATCTACTAACAAATGTTTATTTTACACTTGAATAAATAGGTCAATATAATGAATGATTGCCTTCCGAAGGCACACAAGGCCTGTTACTATAACTATTCACTCTAGTAAACAATGCACAATGTGGCAGCAACAAAATGTTGCAACAACTACATTTGTATATATTTACTATTTAAATATACAATAAGCGAGTGCAACTTGACAATCCTTGTGAATCCTTGCCAACGATTTTGTAAATATAAAAAATATAAATATTTTAATGGCATAAATTAGAGTTCGGTAATACAAATATCGATGGGATATACATATTTATTTTGGTTAATCTGTGCATTATATTTTATGTGTTTTACTAAAAAAAAAATGATCACCACTTGAATACAAATTTTGGATAAAATGGGAAGGTTACCTAGACATTATTAATAGAAAAAAATAAGCAAGAGAGTGCTATAGTCGGTCAAGTCCGACCATACGATACCCTTCACCACTAAGGTCAAAGGTGTTCTTTTTCCTATATAAAGATAAATATTTGCAAAATTTTGCCATTATACAAACATTTTCTCAAAACTTATATATTTAAGCAGTTTCCGTCATTTGGACTTATATGAGGGTCAAATATAGACCGATTATCTCGAAATTTGGCAAATTGATTACAGTGATTACAAAAGTTATGTATTAGAAATTTTTCAAAAATTTCTTATTCTTATAGGATATTAAAAAAAATTTCTTAATTTTATAGGAAATTTTTCAAAATTTTCATATTTTTATTTGAAAATTTAAAAAATTTCTTATTTTTGTAGGGAATTTTTTAAAAATTTCTTATTTTTAAACGATTTCAAAAATTTCTTGTTTTTATGGGAAATTTTTCAAAAATTTCATATTTTTATAGGAAATTTTTCAAAAATTTCCTATTTTTATAAAATTTTTCAAAGATTTCTTATTTTTATAGGAAATTTTTCAAAATTTTCTTATTTTTATAGGAAATTTAAAAAAAAATCTTATTTTTGTAGGAAATTAAAAAAAAATTCTTATTTTTATAGGAAAATTTTCAAAATATTCCTATTCTTATAGGATATTTAAAAAAAAATCTGGTTTTTATAGAAAATTTTTAAAAAATTTCTTATTTTTATAGCAAATTTTTCAAAAATTTCTAATTTTTATAGGAAATTTTTCAAAAATTTCTTATTTTTATAGGATATTTTTCAAAAATTTCTTATTTTTATAGGAAATTTTTCAAAAATTTCTTATTTTTATAGGAAATTTTTCAAAAATTTCTTATTTTTATAGGAAATTTTTCAAAAATTTCTTATTTTTATAGGAAATTTTTCAAAAATTTCTTATTTTTATAGGAAATTTTTCAAAAGTTTCTTATTTTTATAGGAAATTTTTCAAAAATTTCTTATTTTTATAGGAAATTTTTCAAAAATTTCTTATTTTTATAGGAAAATTTTCAAAAATTTCTTATTTTTATAGGAAATTTTTCAAAAATTTCTTATTTTTATAGGAAATTTTTCAAAAATTTCTTATTTTTATAGGAAATTTTTCAAAATTTTCTTATTTTTATAGGAAATTTTTCAAAATTTTCTTATTTTTATAGGAAATTTTTCAAAATTCTCTTGTTTTTATAGAAAATTTTTCAAAATTTTCTTATTTTTATAGGAAATTTTTCAAAAAATTTTTTTTTTTTTTAATTTTTCATAAATTTCTTATTTTTATAGAAAATTTTTTAAAAATTTCTTATTTTTATATGAAATTTTTTAAAAATTTCTTATTTTTATAGGAAATTTCTTAAAAATTCCTTATTTTTTTAGGAAATTTTTGAAAATTTTGTTATTTTTATAAGAAATTTTTCAAAAATTTAAAAAAAGTTTCTTAGTATTATAGAAATTTAAAAAAAAAATTCTTAGTGTTATATGAAAATTTTTAAAATTTTGTTATTATTATAAGAAATTTTTCAAATATTTCTTATTTTTAGAGAAAATTTTTAAAAAATTTCTTATTTTTATAGGAAAATTTTTCAAGATTTTGTTATTTTTATAAGAAATTTTTCAAAAATTTCTTATTTTCTTAAATTTAAAATTCTCATTAGCTTCAGAGTTACGAGCGTTTCATTGATTTTTGTCCCATTTAGTGCGTTTTGACAGAAGAGTTTGTATGGGAGCTATGGTCAAATGTGGACCAATTTCAACGAAATTTGGTACAGTGATCTAAATTTATATAAACAGTATTAGTTTAAAATTTCATGAGAAAATATTGATATTTGTGGCTAATATATCAATTCCGGGAAGTGGGACCTTTGGGAGGTACCATAAATATGGGACCGATTTTGATGAATTTCAATGGCCATGGTCCCACTATCAACAAAATTGTCTGTGCCAAATTTTATCAAATTATCTCTAGAATTGAGACCTGTACTTTGATTAAATCGTTTACATGGGGGTCCAGCAAGCCGTCCAGACGGACGGACGGATGGACTGACATTGCTAAATCGACTCAGAAAGTGATTCTTAGCCTATTGGTATATATATTTCTATGCGTTACATACATCAGCACAAACTTATAACACCCCTTCCACATATGGTGGTGAAGGGTATAAAAATACCGGGAAAGGAAGAGGCGGCATCATCGGGCCGTATTTTTTCCAAAATAGGGACGCCGTTACTGTGAATGGTGTTCGCTCTCGTGAGATGATAACGAACTTTTTAAGGCCCAAATTGGAAGATATGGATGTGGACGATGTGTGGTTTCAGCAGGACGGTGCCACTTGCCACACAGCTAACGAAACAATGGCTCTTTTGCTCAACAAATTCAATGGCCGTGTTATCTCACGTAATGGCGATGTCAATTGGCCGCCAAGATCATGTGATTTGACACCGTTGGACTTTTTTCTTTGGGGTTATTTGAAAGAAAGGGTGTACGTCGATAAGCCAGCAACAATTCAAGAGCTAAAGGATGAGATAATTCGCCACATTAACGGCATAGAACCTTCTCCTCCTGCCTCAGGATCATAGAAAAATTTGACCATCGGATGGAGGTGTGCCGTCGAGGTCACGGCGCCCATTTGGCCGATATTTTGTTCTATACATAATTGAGTAATACCAATATATCATAATAAAATAAAATTACAATAATTTCCTAAATAGCTTGTGTTTTATTCAAAATCAACATCGGCCCTTGAAATTTAACCACCCGATATATATAATAAACATGATGTCTTGGAAACACTGACATCGAATGAAAAAAATCAGTGAATAAAAAAAGCAATTGGACGCTCTGGAAAAAATAAATCACATACTTCAGAGAATTACTTTAGTATCTCTAATAGAGTCTAGATCAGGCCTGTCCAAAAACACATACATTTTTCCATTTCTGGTAATTAGCTTTGAAAGCTCTTGCGTTCAGTGTTGCCAGATTTACATTTTCTTCATGTAATCGAGCATAAAATTATAATCTGGCAACAGTGACTTTGCAAAGACAATTTTAGTTAAGTGCGAGCGGGAAGATAGTTGCATCTCGCTTATACATAATGTGTCGGTGTGAAGGCTTAAAAGCTCTTTTGTATAAGCTCACACATTTCTCTGTAGAGCTGGATGGCTCCGGTCTGGATCAAACATATGGTCTTGTGAAAACTCAGAAAGTCCTCTAGGATTCTTTCTTTAATCGATTGTAAATGTTTTAATTTCTCTACTTTTCTTTAAATTTTAAAATTTCATTTATAGAGGGTATTACATATAAACTTTATATGATTTATCTACCAATTTACATATAGATGTACATATATCTAAACACATTATCATATAAATTCAAATATTAAATATATCGTACAATTTATGATGCAGAATACGAATTTGTAATTATTTTGTTTATGCTTAAGTTGTTTTATTTTGTTAATTTATTTGCAAAATTTTGTTAAAACATTGTAAATGTGAAGAGATCTGAAAACATATATTAATAAGGTTATCTTGTAATTTTCATTTTATAGGATAAATTAAGATTTATGGAATATTTTATGGTGAAGTGAATTCAGGAGATATGCCAACAATGCAAAATTTGTAGGACATTTTAGAAATAAATAACTTAATAATGAAGAAAATACCTAAAATTATATAAGAAAACTTTATCATTTTGAATTTGCTTTAATGAAGATAAAGCGCCATCTTGTGTTGGGGAGACATAGAAATGGTTAAGCAGCATATACATTAGGGTGCACCTTATTTAACGAAGTTGCGAAATTGAACTGTAACTCTCGCCAGAATTGTTTTATGTGCCGCATCCACCCACAAAAATTTTAAAAATTTTGTATGGTAAAAATTTGAGTATTTTCGGTTTTGGCCAAATTTTAATCACCAAGAATAAAATTATTTAAATGAATTAATGAGATATACAAGTAAACTAATGTAGCTTTATTTTAAGTCATTAACATTCAAAGTCCTTGAAGTAGTTCCAGAGTTATAGCAATTTTTACCCAAAAATTTGTGTTTTTATGTTACATAGAACATTTCTAAGGGGAGTTAAGGTTCAATTTCGCATTTTTTTTAAGGTTTACCCTAAAGAACCTATAAGAACTAAAGTAAAATGGCAACCGATTGTCCGAAATTTCTATATATTGGCTGATATTTATAGTTTAATATATGCAAAATTTAGTAGCCATAGCTGTCATAGTTAATAAT